>JBBMOE010000020.1:509216-604668 GCA_037975065.1 Chaetodon trifasciatus | reverse complement strand
ATATATATATATATAATATATATAATATATATATAATAAAGCACAGATCTCTGATCATCCAACAGTCAGAAAGCCGACATTCAATTTTTCAACCTCATTAAGTTAAATATATTGTCCAATGATCAGTGGATTGATATTGGAGAATTTTCTGCTTAACTGTATAGGATTTAACTTCCTGATGAGCAAATTGTATGTCATGTCTTACATCTACATCAACAAATTGACAAGCTCTGATCATGAAGATGGCAAACTAGCCACTGTGCTATCAGTCTCATTCATACTGTCTTTTCTACAAGCCGTATCATTTGTAGGCTCATGGTATTGCTGTGTCTTTATCCACTGCATTGTATAATCTCAGGACATGGAGGACAGTTTACTTGAATACTTAATTTTATATCAACACTTTCATTTCCTCCATGAATTTACCACAAACGCTGTCTACCATGTCCAGGTCAGTGACAACATACGGCTGTAAGCTATCTCTCTGAGCTCCATGAAGTGATGCATTTGATGTTTATATTACATCCAACAACCTCCTTTCATGTGAAATGGTTGTTATAGTGATGCCAGTCCCACTGAGAATTAACACCCAGGTCTTCAGTTCTGTGCAGCTTTTCAGCTCATTGTTTGTAGCTAATGGCAGCAAACCAGGGGGTGTTCTCATTAGATTTCACATAGTGTCATACCTGTCCAGCATGAAACCACTCTGAATTTAAAGGTACCAGCTTCGCTACAGAGGTGAAGAGTGGATCCCTGTCTTGTTTGTGCGGGATGCTCATGATGCTCTGTGTCTCATGTGTATGTGCATTAGTTTAAACATGATACGATCATATATTTGTTATGGCTCATTGTTTTGATTTAGTTTTGGAGCTTTTCTCCTTCCGTTGGTCCAAATTTATGCAGCTTTAAGTGCACAATCCAGCAGTGATTAAGTGCTACATTGTGCGAAGTAAATGAGTTAAAAAGTCACACTATTACATCATTGTTGCAAGTCTAATTTTTCCAACATTGATGTAACCCACTGGTTTAATTTAAGTGTGTGGTAGCAATCACGATGCTGTCTCTGTATACTGAACTTTGATCTTGCAGCCCAAAAAGGATTACCGCAATATCAAAGAGACTTTTTACAAAGCAATTTGAGTCCTCAGCTGGCAATCCCAAATTCTGACCCAGCAACTGTTTTGTTTAAAAAAAAAAAAAAAAACTTGATATTTGTCATGCAGCCCAGTTCTGAACCCCCTGACTGTGAGGCTCTGGGTTTCATCTGATTGAGGTCTGACCTGTGTGATTCACTTATGATCAAAGCTTGGCAAGTGTTAACCCTCATTTGGGCTTCAGCATTACCAGGTTCATTTAAGGGACCCTTAAGTGGAGTGTGTGTGTGTGTGTGTGCGTGCGTGTGTGTGTGCGCGTGCGTGTGTGTGTGTTGGTCAAGAATTTTAAGATGAAACATGATACAACATTGTTGCTCAGCAAATTTTAAATCTAGTTTTACAGTCAGGTTTAAAATCATTTCAATGTTCTGAAATGCAGATGTTCCACTTCATCACATTAAGCAGCTTCCGATCAAAGTCAAACAAACCTCTCCAGATCAATTACTCATTACTGTGTCATTCGGTGCACAACAACCTGGTCTTTGTCCTCCACTGTGGAAGACTAGAGGTGCTCTTGATAAGCCTCTGAACTAATTGTCCACATTCATTTGATCTCGTAGACAATTACTGTCCCAGCTCAGAGCTCTCTCTCTCTCACTCGCTGTGTGTTTGTGTGTGTGTGTAAAGCCGTGTCAGTGCATATTTTTGCGGCGATACAGATGCTGGCAGACGGTGTTCATCATTCTCCATGTCACCAGCGCATCTGCCTGCATGCTCCTCCAGGCACTGAGGTTCAATCAACAACAGCTGGTTATTACAGCAAAAGGAGAGCGAGCTCGCCTCTTTTAGGCTTCATCAGGCTCCGGCTGAAGCCTCGGTGGTCTGAAGCGAAATTTATTAATTTCAATTCTTTTTTTCATTTAAGACCTGTCCTCGAACAAAACAGTGGCTTTTTGTGTGGTTGACGTTCCTCATTTTTCTCGGGGAGAATGCAATATTCTGAAGATATGAGTCAAATAAATCTCAGTGTTATGGGGTTTACAGCATCAGGACAAATCACATCAGCTGTGAACTACAGATAGCACAGGTACATTTGCTTAAGACATTTTCTGGTATTTTTCTCTGTTTTTTTTTTTTACATTTTCATATTTTTGGTCCTTAACAGAAAAGCACACCCTCATGGGGCACTACAATTATTTTAAAACAAACTCTAGTTTTATTATGTTTGGCACAGTTTTGAAGGATGATCCCTCGCCAATTACACATGAATTTGCACGTACCGTCAACACAACAATAAGCGCTGCTTTGATACATTAATGACAACATAAAAGAGGTTCCACACATCAACAAAACTGGTCGCTCAATAAGGCTCAACAGCTTTTGTCATTATGGACAAATGATTAAAACGTGCTCAAATGACCTCCACAATCATTTATCACCTTGTATTAACAATTTCTCCTGGAGGCCTGCTTTTCTGGAATCCACAGTGATTTATTTCCATACAAAACAGGCTCAGAGCAGGAAATGCATTTGTGCCACATTTCACCCAATGGACAAGCAAATAATTTTTCTGACTTTTATTTTCGAAGTGATTAAATGAGCCATGCACCCTTCCCTTTGCATGGAGTAATTTATATTGTCAACATGGTAGACAGTCACATATGTCAAAATGTCAAATATAACAGGAAGGGAGAGAGCCAACGGGCAGGGAGAGATTACAGAACACTGAAGTGTGTCATTATTGGCTATTAGCTCAAAGCTTGACTGTGAAATGGCTTTAATTTGTGATGGAAACTATGCACGTCGAGGTTGGCGAAATGTTAAAAGGTCACTCATGACTGCTGTCTAAACAACAGAAGCTAGGCAGATAAGATGTTAAACCACGCGCTCCAGATGACCCTTTGCCTGGTCGTTGATACAAACAATACAACAGAGATCTGCACAAATGTAGATAAGAGGGTTTCCTTCCCCAAGAGAAAACTGTTCTGCTGTTAACATGGGGAGATCACAAAAGGCATACTGCATTTGTGCTTTTTTTTGCAGTACCAGATTGTGCCTAAATATGCAGACTGTGGCAGTGTGTAGCAGTGTGTGGCAGTGATATAAGCCACACAATTAACTGGATCTGGCTAAACTGAAGTATGACATGTGAAGCTAGATTTCAGTCTAGTCGTGAACGGTTTCTTTCATGAACTTTTGCAGGACAGAGACATGGAGATGGCAGAGCCTTTATTCTTCATCTCTGAAATCTGGGAGTCCTAAAGCTAAAGACAAACTGCAGCTGACAAAAAGTCTCGCCTGATGCTCGGCTGTCTGTGATGTTGTCTTAAGCTCTTGAAGAAAAGGCTTTTCTTAGAGATTTAGATGGCACAGTGGAAGATGCAAATGCACCGAGACGATTTCTCCCTGTCAGATTTGTATTAAAAAAATCGTTAATTTTATTTATCATACTTCTTATTCACATGTCAGAACACATAAATGTCTGACTTTATAGATTTTGCGTAGAGCACAGCAGCTGAGGCAACCTTTCATACCCCACAAATTTCAGACAACATCGCAAGAGAAAAGACAAAATGGAGCTGGAGAGAGCAGAATTATAGATTCCTTTCCATTTGGTTGTAAGAAATTCTGCCAAAGATCTCTGAGGGAAATAAATGGAATGAAATTATTGCATTCAGTGCAGCAAATCTATGGCACTTGCTGTCATACAGAGGACATCTAAACAGGTATTTATTTAGTTTCCATGTGTTCTATCATTTATGTTTGGATGTTTGTCAAATGGACCTTATATACACTATGTATGCATGTATATATGTACACACAAGCACATACACACACATACGTATGTGAATGTATGTGTATATACGTACACATACATACACATCAGTGTTGTAATGTCTGTTAGCACTCACTCACCTTCCATTCCCATCCGCTCAGACAGCCACAGTAATCATCCCATTTGCCTTTTCACTGCTCTCTCCTAAAAGTGCCCAAATCTGTAAATTGATTTGGAACCTTTTGGTTAGCTGCTTTTCATTATCAGCCTCGGCAGTTCGCACTGCTAAGAGACGCTGGCACATTATCTGAGCAAGTGCCCACTCTTAACATCCCCCCCACCCCTCCGCTAATCTGCTTATCAGCCACTGATAGCATGAGCTTGAATGGGCTCCACTAATAGCAGCTACTCAAATAATGGTCTTTTCTGAGCATTAACACTTTGCAATATGTCGCGCTGAATGGAGCATGTACAGTATACGCACCTGCCTTCAAGCAACCACAAGAAACTTTCCTTTTGTGTTGATGTTAGTAGCCCCTGGACAAAAGTAGTAGCTAAACCAGCCATGTGACAGCAGAAGTGTTAGCTAGGTAAACTCACATATTGATGTAAAACCATGTCTCGCAATGTACTTCAGTGATAAGATAGACATATTGAATACAAATGATGAATTTCAAATCCATCTGTTGAATGACCAAGCAAGGTTGGCTCATGTTATCGCTCGTTCTCTCGCTGTCTTCCTCCTTTTTTCTTTTGTTCTTCACTTTTTTTCTCTTTGCTGACCCTGCCTCAGTGGTTATGAGATGAAAAGTGAAGTTCTTTCAAGAAAAATCTCCTCCAGCTTCTTTTTACTTCTTAACATATTACTGCAAAACTTCGCCTGGGAAAATAGGCTCTTCTGGTTGGCGTGCTGCAAATCGTTTCTTATGATTTCACAGGGAAATGGACCCGGGCACAGCCGTAAAGAATAACTATATAGAAATAGCTAATCTTCTTGCTGATGGTCTCGTTTGCTTATGTAGGTCATATAGAGGAATCAGTATAACATTGAGACTGTTTCATAACCACTTAAAAACTCCTCTGAGCTGCTTTGGGGATTCTGATGAAAATTTCAATTTCATTCATTTTTATTAATTTAATTCATTTATATAGGACCTTGAATTTCTATGTGTGATAAAGACATGAAGTCAGTGTTGTCAGTGTTAGGCTAGTGTAATAACCTTGGCCTTTTATTTGCCCTTGGCCTTTTATTTTATTCGGTGCACAATGTATTTTATTTGATCTGCAGGAGGCAAAAGCAGAGATTGGCAAACATCAATGTATGGGCTGTCACTCTTCCATGTGTTACTGTGCTCCTTACTGCTACTGAACCTGCAGCCAGGAATATTACTTGAACATCACAGCTCAAAAAAGATCTCCCTCACTGTGCTATTAGAAAAATGAGATTAGACACACTGCAGCACAATAACACTGTGACAGTTTGGTGACTTGACTGTCTCTGATGGCTCGTTCAGGAAGACGTGGAATTTTCTGATAAGCTCGACCTATATCAGTAGAAATTGATAAATGAGACTTTTTCTGTCTGAGATAAAATGCTTTCTGGCGAGGCCACAAATCTTTCTTGGTGGCTGCATATGTCTAGTCGTAAAACTCCCAGTGTCATCCCTCTAGTTGCAAGTGAGCAAACAATAAATGCTTCCATCTAAGCACAGTGCGCCATATGGCAAGCAAGACAGCCAAGAAGCCACCTGTAAGCCAACAGCCACACAAGTTGTAGCCACACAGAGAGTCATGTCTATTTTGAGGATTTGTAGTGTCCTGAAATATAAATACTGCACACAACATTATCCGTAGACCACTGGAGGTACAGTCATTGCCACAGATGTGCATGAATATTCCACATTTTTCTCATTGTCTGTAAATTCCATGAAAAGACCAAAACCTGCAATTAATTTAACTGAAACCAAACTGTGGTGCACTGTTGCCCTTGGTGATTTGTTTCTACAAATGATGAACAACAGCACTGTTGTTTATTTTGATGTCACATACATCACCCCACTGCTGTAAATCCACTAGAGCACCAAATGTGTGCTAGTCTGCTGCTGAAAATAGTGCCTAGTGGATACATGTTTACTGTTTACTCCTGATTGAGTAAAGTTTGCTTTAAACCACTCTGCCCAGCTGTTACATACACCCTTTGAGGTATTTTTGCCGACCTGCTTATAACATTATTAGTCATTACTCACGTTAATCATAACGAACACATTTTGACTTCCCAAGCAGCAAGCATGATGTTGTATTAAGTAAAAGTAAGAAAGCCATTTACTGGAAAATGTTAAAATTCACAGACACACTAGTAGACTGTATTATCTGATATATATGTATGAATTGTTAAAATTGTTCATTTTTTTGTGTGGCATCTGGTGAAATATGCCGTCATGGTACATTTATAACTGAAAGGGATACATGGGAAGTTATAACTAATGCAGAGCTGGTCTTATTTTTGGCGGGTGTACGATAAATTCCTCAGGTGTCAGAGTCTGGCTCCTGAGTTGGATGTGACTCATTAGATCGGGATCAACCAGCTTATTCCCCTTCATTTGATTTACAACGGCCTATCTCTGTTTGTGGAATTTTCCTACATGATAGTGCTGTCAGATATAACCAAGATAAAGTGTTGGCACTGTGTCAGGCGTATCTACAAGCATTCTCCCTGTGTGATTATGGCTAAATCTTGTTTCCTCATAGCCCAGCCTCTGCTTTTATCACCCTGCTTCTCCTCTCTCTGGGTACATAACAGTATTTTGATTGGATGAGGAACTAATGAGAGATATGAGAAAAGCTAAAACACATGAATCATTTATTCAAGTCCTGGTTGATTTCAGTTCCTCTGTTATCTCTGCAACTGTTTTTTTATTGTTTAACTATTGAACTATTAAACTATTAACTATTAACTATTTAAAGTATGGTATAATAGTAATTACTAAAGCCAGTAGACGGCTTTGCCACCTGAACATAAATGTGTCATTTGGGAGCGCTAGCTGGAATGACTGATGCTGTCAGTCTTCTTGGCCTGACAGTCAAGATCTTTGAAGAGATGGAGCTCAGGGTCATCCTTGACCTTGATCCTTGCAAATTCCCACTTCATGGGGAGGAGCGTACTTGTATGTGTCGGTGCACAGCAGCGTCTTGTACATATGGAAGTGCTTTGTTCTTGAACTGGCACCAAAGAGCAGCCAATAGAAGGATCATTCTCTAACCGCTGGCTGTCAGCAGTAAATGCCAGGGTTTTCACAGATTGGGGTTTGGCTTTGTGTGTCTGTTTGTCTGCATTACATGATCAAGACTTTTTTTAAGTTTTATTCCAACTCACTTGGTAAACAGTGAGTTGATAATTCTTGAAAATCCTTTAATGTATACAACTGCAACTACAACTTCGTAGTATAAAGGAGAAATTGCTGAAACGCAAATGTCACTTCTGAATACAGTGTAGTGAGCGGTGCACTGCAGGGGCTTGATATGACATGAAACACTCTTCTGGTATTTATTTCCAATATTTATGCTGTTGAACCTCAAGATAGAGCTTCTGCTCACACATTATCATGGGACTGAAAATTGCTCAGTGTCAGGACTGTTGTCATATTTATATTTTAAAAAGCCAAGTCTGACAGAGTCTTGGCATGGGACACAAATACATTATTTTATTGAATTATTATCATCATCAACATCACAGCACTTTCTGCCCTCCAACTGCACATTGACACTGGATGGAAACAGTATACTTCAGGTTAATCTTGAGGAGGTTAGACCAATTACAATGTCTCGTGTTGTGTGTTTTAATTCTTTTTCATATGTGACTTGTCACTGTCATTATTTTTTATCGTTGATTTTATCTTAAGGAATACCAATAATCCTGATTTAACTGAATTAACTATGAAATAAATTGGAAAAAGAAGACTGAAGCAGTGGTGGAGTGTGTTTCTGCCATGTGTTTACTGGCAGCAAACTGTATTAACAGCGAGAGTGACACTTTCATTAGTGTAACAGGAGGTTGTCTTAAATGCAGTGTCACATCAGTATTTTGGCTTCTGATGTGTGTGTGTGTGTGTGTGTGTGTGTGTGTGTGTGTGTGTGTGTGTGTGTGTGTGTGTGTGTAAGGGATGAGCTGATCCGCTGATGCCACTCTGAGCAACAAATGACTTCTCTCACTCAACTTTCACATTGTCTTGTTTCTGTAGAGGAAGGCTTGTTACTGTGCTTTTTCTTTGTGGTTTCATGCTATGCTGAGTTCATTTACAAGTAGCCTGCTTGTAAGCAATTTAAAAGGGCAAATGGTAATTTATGACATCTTGTATGTAATAATATCACATGGTGATAACTTGTTCTATGCACGTTTGAGCACTAAGAAGATTTTCTCCCAGTTCAGGCCATCATTTTAACTCTGCATCCAAATGCATCCTTTGAAATATGGTGCCGCTCAGTTGTGCATTAGCTGCTCTTTGTTTCTATGGAGTTCAGGCTAATTTTCAAATGAATAGCAACACGTAACAGAAAACTGGAATGCAAGTATGCATTCATGTCAAAAAATACAGTGAAATAAAGTTCATACAAGGCTCTAAAAGTGATGATGAAGGTTTTTATTTAAATTAATGTCAGTTAAGTCACTATCGGTGAGTGATGAGATACTAAAACGCTGCTATTAGAAACTGAACATTTCCTACTGCTGCAGCTTCAAAATAAAAGCATTTAACTGGCGAAACATGAGTTGATTTGGAGTAGTCACAGGAAATGCAGTGTTTTTCAGTAAGCTTTGCACTGACTGTGTTCATCAGAAATGAATCTAAATGCCATTTTCGTCATTTTTTGACAGCGGATCACTTTGAAATATTGCAGGTAGTAATGGAACAAGAAGGGGCAGCCACAGTGAGCTGTTAGATGAAGAGCTGCAGGCGACAGGCTGCACACCTCCAACTTCTGAGCGAGGTCACCAACTCCTTTCACTGTGTCCTGCTGTTCACAGACTCATGACATGTGCAGCATAAAGTCAGATGACAGTTCATCATAGAATGATGAAAATTATTACCTGACTTCTTATTAAAATGACAGTAATTTGTTTTTGTTTTTTGTAATATTAAACTGCATTTGCTGTGACCACCAGTAACCACATGTGTCGCCAAACCAACCAGGACTGAAGTCTTCAAGACTTACGTGTCTCAGGAGGTGCACAGTGGGGTTTCACAATACCAACCTCAATTAAACCAGAAACAGAGGCGTTTTCTCTGCTGCATGCCTCACACTGAGGCTACATAGAGGGAAAGATGCAGAAATGATGCTCACTGTGTTCAAGCCTGTGGTTCAGACAGAGTGAGTGGTGCATCACAATGTTAAGCTTCCTTATTAAAATGGGCAATCATGCTGTGAAGATCCATAGGAATCTGAATTTAAGTAACATACTTCTCTGGTATTTCTTTTTAATATTTACTACAAATCTGTTCTCCTGTATGGTTTGGTCTTGTGGTATTTCAGCTCTTCTACATGAAGTCTAAATATACACTAATCAACTAATTACTACAAGCTGCACGTTTCATCAGCAAAATAGACAATTAGCCTGTGTGTAACGAGCCATCCATGGCCATCCAGTCAGTTTCATCTATATATGTGAGTGTCATCTCCTCTCTGACAATTTCATTTAGAAATAAAAGCTAGACGTTGAAGCTTGCGGGGAAGCTGATTAAAAAACACAAACATTACAGTATGTGAGTGTTAAGATGTCTTTTCACCGGAGACACAGTTCAAAGTCAGTGTCTTAGATAAAGCCATTAGCATCCCTGCTTCCTCTCTTGCTCCGCACTGTACTCCCATCTCATCTCACCAGAAATGGGTATGCAGTAAGAAATTTGTGCGTGCATAGTGAATCTTTCACTTTGTAAATTAAAGGAGACAGGCTTTCACTTCGCTGCTTTAAAAATGTGCATCTCTCCATGCTGCATAGTATTAAAGTTGAATGACTTTAGAAAGCATTTGTCACTAGATGTATTTTTGCACTTTGTCACACTGATAGTATACAAGGTTGAGAGAGTTTGACCAGGTTTTAAGAAGTGCATTTTGCTCTTAAAAGAAATACATGTTCACAGACTTTATTAATCCAGAGAGGTGTCTGGGAAAGACAGTCAGAGTGTGTTTTCTGTTCCTGTTACACTGTTAACACCTCACTCACGTTTGATTGAATAAGAAGGAAATTGCTCCACAAGCCTCTTGAGCATTCAACCGAGAGGAAACTGCAAAGAGGGCAGGAGTATATATGACCCCGACTCTCAATGGGGAGAGTTTAGGTCTGAGGTAAAATTGGAAATACTCAGCTAATTTCATCCAGTGCACGACCTCTGCCTTCTGGGACTTTATTGCCTTTAATTCATGAAGGGGTTGAGATATTCCTGCTGATCCTCAGTTCCTTGCTAGTGTACTGCAGTGTTGGGACTTGTAGCACAATTTTAATTTCACTGTAACCTGCAAACTCTGCTCACCTGACAGGTCAATAATCCCTGATAGTCACATCGTTAGTGCTGATAAACTGCAACAGCTTCCCTACTTCACCTGTGCTACACAGAGAGATGACAATTTGTGAAATAGATTGTGTAATTGTCATTCTGCTCTGAGCCGACCGTGCATGCAGGTGCGCTGAAACGGAATCTGTCATCCTTAATATTTATGGAAACACAGACAAAAAGTAACTCTCAAGACTGCAGCTATAATTTTGCAATAAATACTGAGCAAATTATAAAACCGTCTCGTAAATCAAGATATTCAGTGACTCAACTAAGTGATAGTGTGTCATGTCGTCATAAAAAATTAACAGCGAGTGTGTTTATGTGCAAAGAATACAGATTTAAATCCTGGTAATGCTGGTGAATCATTAATAAACACTTATGAAAGGTCCATTGTGGTGGTTTTAGTGGCATCTTGCAACCAACAAAATACCCCTCGCCCCATCCTCCATCCTCATCAGTGAAGAAGAACCATTGGTTCTTCTACACACTTATTGCACATCAATATCACAGCTCCTGCTGCTATATGCAACAATCATGCTGAAGTGATTTCACACTGTCAGGCCTGAGAGCTTATCCAGACCATTAGGATATGGCATTTACATGTTCCAACTCTTAAACAAAGCACTCGAGTATCAGACGATATTATGCATGAAAAGAAAAAAACTAAATTCCACTGTGTTGGTCTGGTGTGGCTTATTTTTGAAACCTGGTTGTTATAATCCAGATGACAGAAGTCGCCCTCTCTGAAAGGCTGAAGATAAACTAAAAGCTCCCTTAGTGTGACACACTTCCCCCATTCCTGGTGAAATGTGCAGGGCCATGCCTACTTTACTGACATGAGAGTGCCACCTGCTGATCTGAGGCATGTCCAGCATCCATCTGATGTCTCGACTCTAATGGCCCCTATGTGTCGAAATGAAAACACGGCCAACCTTTTATAGGTAAACAGCAAGTTCAGCTGGTTTTGCAGCAATTTATTATGCTAATGCTCCCTGATATTTTAAAGCTCCTTAATCATCAGGGGAAGAGAAACTGTAATATTAGAGGGGGAAAGGACTAAATTTACCAAGTGTGTAATTGCTACCTTCTTTCCTGCAGCCCCTTAATGATGAAGCAGCTGAGGAGATGTTCCATTTCTATGAGGTAGTGTGGCACAGGAGACATAAATGTAGGGCTAGCAGCAGGCATGAATAAACCTGGGAGAGGAAGACATGGAGAAAATGGCCTTTCTTTCACACACGTTTTTTTCATCAGACACTGCTGTTTTTCAACAAAGGATTTTTTGCCACTGGTACAGATGTTTCTTCTCAGTGTGTATGTGTAGATACTGAACGTATTTCACGCACAAGCAGGCCTTGATACTCTTGTTAATCTTGGCGCTCATAAAACAACTTTCTCAGTGCCTGCATCCTCCACAAGAAACACACCCAGACACTTTTATGGGCATTTTTATGGTGTACCTCTTTAAATATATCTCCAAATACCTGTCCTCATACTCTCCACCACAGAGCATGGAACAGCAGGTGTTTAAGATAAAATAACGATTTACCGCAAATACCAATATGCAGCTAATTGCACGTGGTATGATTAAATCATTTGTGTATTGCATACTTGTGTGTACTGTCTTTCCATGTGCATGCTATTGTCTCATCTTGACGGTAGTATAAAAGAGCTATAGTCTTTTCACAGCGAGAGGAGGGCTGGTTGCTTGGCAACACAACATGCCTTGTACCAATAATAATAATAATCATAATAATAATAATAAGAAGAAGAAGAAGAAGAAGAAATTTCAACATTCTTTAAAATTTTTATGCATCAAACATACATCTGGGGGAATATGCCATTGGGAAATGTGTGTGCGAGGATGATGATTCACCAGGAATTTCACTGACAGTCTGTCAGTAGTAAACATGTAAATTCAACAATGTCATCAAACTGCAACTTGAAAAATGAGCATAGAATATTGACTTGTGCTATTTGCTTGAAAGCAAAAATCGCACTAGCTGATGTCCCAGATATTCCCATTAATTAATGTGACACTCAGCTAGGATTGTTCCTCCCAGGCTTGTATCAATGTGGGCTTTGGTTTGTGATCTAATGGCTTGCCACTGAAATAGAAAAGGCCATTAATAACGTTACAGTATTTGCATTTTGCTTTGCTGTCATTTTCATATTGTCCCTCTGGTTATTCACTCTGTTTATGGCACTAAGGAGTCCACTTCTGTGAGTGGATATTCCTGTTTGCAATATGGTTAGAAGTTATGACAAGAGGGTGATGTGCCCTCTTTCCACTGCGCCTGTGTTTGGCTTTGGCACACAGTGTATGTCACCAGTGAGATAATCAGCTTATCTATGTCAATTTGCCATCACCATCCAGCCCTATTGGATGTAAGAAAGCAGCTTCGGCAATGTACACTCACTGTGTTAAATACCTAATGTCACAAGTGCAGTCAAACCTACCTTGCATGCATTTACTGCCTGATCAGTAAGAGGCAATATTTCCTCCAGCAACAAGAACATTATAAAGTAATGCTAGAACATCTTAGTTCATCATGAAGCTTGGAACCAATTTAGATCTGTGTAGGAGGCTGAGAGCTGGAGCAGGCTAAGTGAATGGGAATATTTATTGTGGCTTTTCAGTTTCATTTAAGAGTACAGCTCATACGGCATTAATTAACTTCAGTGACTTTTGGATGAGCCATACAGATTAGTGCAGGGCTGGAATGTCTGAGACCCTGAAAATAATTGGTTTCTGTTCATTTTAATTGTTGACCAATAAATCAACAATGATGGAGGCTATTATGGGATACTATACATACACAGAGTAGACTACTCTGAAGTTGCAGACAACAAATTTAGAATAAAACTTTTAGGGAAGTGTTTTCACACATTTGTGTAGCTAAATGATGTAGCTCGGTGACATAGCGTCTTTTTGGGAGGCTCTTTGGCCGGTTAACTGCAAACATGCTACAGGCTATCCAGTCCCAACACTTTGTTCTTTGCACAGATTAAGCAAACAAGATATAATGTGATTGGTGAGGTTGGTGCTTATATGTGGTTTTGTTATGTTTGTACAGAGCCAGACTAGCTGTTTCCTTGTTTTCACTCTTTGTGCTAAGCTAAGCTAAGCTAAGTGGTTGCTGGTGATAGATTCAGAGAGTGGCATCGATCTTCTAGTCGAACTCTCTGCAAGAAAACCAGTGATCTTATTTCCCAAAAATGACAAACTGTCCCTTATGCAATCATCATATGAGCTTAATTTCAAATGATTTTGACATGAGGATGCTTTCTTTGATGGGGAAAAAGTGGTTTTCAATAGATTTTAAAGGAAAATATAGTCTATCTCCTGAATCATCTGTGCTGAAAGTGAACTCTCAGTGGCATGAGCATCTATTCTTCGGCAGGTTGTTTTGGCATAAATGGGGCATGGCAGTCTCATGTGTAAACTGATTTAGGTGGCAGTGAGTGTGAAAGCATGATGCAACATAGGCTACAGGCGACAGTTTTCCAAGCTCCTCTCACCTAATAACTAATGAGTGACATAAAGGGAGGTGCTAATTCGAGGAATTTATCACATGATGGATGGGAGCTGATATGTTAAGAGACCTATGAAGGCCCTAGACAGCAGTCATAAATCTTGGTTCATGCATGAAACCACAAACATATTTGCATCTCTCATCTCACCACATGAAATTAGCTGTAAAATGTGATGGAACAGACCAGAGCCCATTCCACGGATCACTAGAGGAGGGATAGCCATTTTCAACCCAATTTCTGCAATCTAATTTAAGCACTGGCTTGGACTCTGAAGTGGAGTGGTAATGTTGATGCATTACTCACACGGAAGTGTACTGTCGCATCAGGATGATGCTGTCTTGGTCTGCATGTACATAAACAAGATAAGAAAATTACATATCTGGAGGCGCTCAAGATGACAAATAATTCTCTTTTTTTTTCATTTTAAAGAGAAACTCAGAAATGTGTGTATCTCTATTGATCTCTGTTGTGTGTGTGTGTGTGTGTGTGTGTGTGTGTGTGTGTGTGTGTGTGTGTGTGTGTGCAATTAGCCCACTAGCAGTCTGGGAAAAGTGTGCAGGTTGCTGTAGTTGCTGAAGTGCTTGGCAAGGCATTGCTCTCTCTCTGTCAGTAACTACAGGTAGTAGCCATATATGGAGAAAACACTGTTTTCTGTGCCCTGATGCCATTTCTCTTCTGGATGTGTGATACATATTACTTAGCAACCAAACTGAGGTGCAGGTGTTGTTGCCTTCCAATGTTGTTATTTTCATAGGAATCTGGACAAAAAGATCTAAAACATCTATTCTTTTATGTGTCCATAACCCTGGAAGACTTCATTTATAATGCCTTTGTGGATTTGCTCAACAGGATGGCCGTTCTGAAACCATTTAAGCTAAATGAACAGTGCCCACATGGTTTACAGGAAATATTCTTGCTGATTTCAATGAATGACTTCGATAACTGACAGCAGGTTTCAGGTGTCAGCACAGCTTGACTTGATGCAGCCATCAGGAACAACATAGTTAGCATTGTCCTTTATCTCAAACAGTCTCAGAGAGGGACTCTGGAATGTGTTTTGACCTGCATGCCCCAAAGTTTAAGACCCTAATACCATGCATATTCAAAATTGGATTTCAGAGATCGGATATCCTTTAGGGAAACTTAAACTCTTATGTTTACAAGGAAACGAGATTAGATTTTAGTTGTTGTCTGTATTTTTGTACCTCCAGTTTGCAGTCTGAAACAAAATGAAGCAAAAGAAAGTGATAACAAGACTATATTTCCACATGAGTGTGAATGCAGAATGTAATGGCTGATGGAAATAAAAGGACTGCGTTCCCAACTTCATCTTGTGTCTTTCAGACATATCTCTGTCAAACAGTCAGCTCAGAGAGATAGCTCCCATTCTGTTCTGTCCACATCATGTCTAAAGTGGCATATGTTCAACTTCCTCCGTGTTGGAAGTTGTTTCACAGATGTTCTAACAAGGCTGTGGTGGGATTTGACAGCTGTGTCAATTAGCAGTTGGGATGAGGGGGGATGGGCAGGACATAGGAAAGTGAAATTATAAAGTTAAATCCATGGAAAGCAAAAAAAGAACAAAGCATTTACTATGCAGCGTGTCTCATCTACATCCATGGTGTGAGGTATGAGTAACAGTTTGCACATCACTGGCCTGTGAAGGGGCTGTGATTGACATGCAAGGTGCTCTCTGAAAGCTGCAGGGCTCGAGGAAGTGATTTGATGTAGGCCTTTTAATGTAGGTATGTAGTTACCCTACATCTCTCCACAAATGCCCTCCATGAACACGTTTCTATTCCCCACTTTACAGCTCCAACAGCTTTCCCATTCTCTGCCCATATTCATCACTGATCTCCATGTAAGTGTTGAAGGTTTGTGTTAAATAGCATGCCAGCAGAACACAGCGTGTTCATTTGTCTTTACACGTAAAATGAATAAACAGTAAATAAACACCTGGCTGGAAACTGTTGGATAATTAATGTTCCACCTGATTTCATTTTTCATGTTGTTGTTTTTAGTCTATAGATGTTAATTACTTCGGGCTTTCTAAGGCTTCACCTCACAGCAGTTTGCTTTGGACAGATTTGAGAAATTATGCAATTATGTTAGCTACTTATAAAGTTTCACAAGCACTTATTGCAGTTGTTTATTAAATGAGGGTGCAAGGATAGAGGGTGTCATGGTATATTGTACAGATTAAAAACTCTTTAATGACAAATTATGATTTGGGATTATAGAAATAAAATTGTCCTGGTTTTGTTTATCTTACTGGTGTTCCCCAGGTTTGATTCATTAGGTGAGTGACAACATTGTGCAGGCTGAGAAGTGATCTGTTTCTATATTTGGGAAGTTTGTTTATTGTGAGTTTTATTCATTCAAAAGTATTTCACAAGGAGTGTAAACATCTGAGGTTGTCTGTGTTTGAGGAGATGACTGACTCAAATTAAAAAAGAAAGCAAAAAGAGCCCAAACTGGTTTACAATAGAGGATGTTAACCCTTGAATGGCTGACACATTTCATCTGGTACAGGACAGGCCTGAAACTTCACACAGCATCCCAAGCATTGCAGATTATACTCTTGGTTTATGGGCCATCAACATCTTTTTCTGATTCCAGTTGAGCACAAATCTTCAGATTTTATGTTTTTTTGCATTTGAAGTGTTGTGTGATGTGTGTGATTAACTTCATAGACCACTAGAGGGCAGCAGGCACACCAATAATTTTACGTTATTTAGTTATGTTTAATTTCCTGATGACTACCATTTGTTGGCTGTTGGTTATTACATTATGTGGTGACTTGTTTTCTAACTTTTGTGATTTTGTTTATGCCACCTCTGCATTTTGTGAATGAATGATCATTTGTATATCAACATCCACCAACAATTTTGTATCTTTTATCGTGAGAGAATGAGAAATGATTGGATCAAATTGAAGTGCTGTTTTTACCAATATGCCAAACAAGTAGCCTAATTAACATTGGTTACTGCTTCGCCAAACCCTGCAGCCATAGTACCTGCAGGATGACACAAGACAAGTATGAAATATACTGGCCTCTAGTACTTGAAGCAGTAACAGCATATGCACCAAGACCAAACAGTATCTGCAGCCTGCAGTGCCATCCCTGAGCTTTGTTTCAACAACCTGTCCCGCTGAACCTGCTTTTAACAATTAGACTGAGTAATTACCAGGGGTGCAAAGAAAGTACATTTACTCAAGTATTGTACACTTTCGTGGACTTTTCACTTCACTATATTTCTTTGATAAATGTTGTTATAGATTCAGATTATTAGCTATTATCAACAAATAAAATATGATAAGTTAAGATACACTGCAGTATACATCATAAAGTTATTAAAATGAGACCCATTTTGTGCTTCAACATAAATGTGATACATGCATTAATCTATCCCTGATTAGAATTCAATAATTTGATGTACATTATTCTGAAATGGACCATTTTGCATAGTGAGTGCTTTGCATTTCTTACTTACTTATATTGTAATGTTATTTATTTTATTTTATTTTAGTAAAATAATGAAATAATTGGAAAGGCCGGGATGTCCTCTACTGAGCACACCAGGGTATCTCAAATGATATAAGTAGACCAAAACCAAATGTCCACAACAGAGGACACAAATGAATAGGCTGGGTCTCAGGAGGATATACATTTTAATTCAAATGGTTGACAAAAGTTGCTTGTGTGTGTTTTCAATATAATTAATAAGATGTTTCAACTGTTGACGCTTAAACGCAGCATCATTTCCGTAGAGACGTGCATGCTTTTATTTTGAAGGTCACAGTCATCAGCTTCTGGGTGACGTCGGAGGAACGCTTTCATTCTGTCTCGTTTTTAACGCGACTTTCGGCAGAAACCGTGAAGGTCTCAGCAGTTACTGAGCCTCCTATATGTCTCACTGAGGACACGAGCTCTTGTGACGGTGCCTGGCAGAGCTCAGCAGCGTTTCATTAACGTGTGTTGTCTGCTTGTCATGGCAGTAACACTGTGTGTTGTTTTAATACTTTTAGCTTCCTTTCACAGCTGTGGTGAGTACAGTCTGCCGAAATGTGTGTCAGTAAAGTGTAATGTGCTGTTACGGAGTCAAAGCTGATCTATTATCCTGCTTTGACTTCATGTTGTAAAGCAGAAATCAAAGGCCAGTTCTGCTTCTGCCCACTCCTGCATCTACATGTCTGAACTATATGTATTATTATATCTTACTATATATGTTGTGCTTTAGTACACTGATTAATAGCCAATTAATAGCACTTCTAAAGTAACTGTTGCATTATATAGCATCACTAAGGAAAGAGAAACATTGTCTGTGTGCAGATGGGAACCTGCGCTTTGCCTCCTATTATGGAGACCACATGGTGCTGCAGAGGTCTCCAGAGAGAGCTGTGCTGTGGGGCTATGGCCCTGATGGTGCTCAGGTCACCATCTCCTTGTCAGGACCAATAAAACAGAAAACCTCACTGGTGGTCACTGTGACAAAAGGTGAGTACAGCTGGTTGTTGTCAGCTGGGAAGTTTATGCTGACATCCGCAGGGTACTGAATGGAGGCAGAGGCCAAACGGAGTGATCCTGACAGGGGCGGGTATGGCACGCACCCCATTTTTGCATCAGAGCTGTTGCTGTGTAATAAGAGTGTGAACAGAAAGGATGTGGCCCGGAGGAAGAGGAAGCTTCAGAATTAGTTCCTCAACCATTTTGATATGGATTATAGTTATTGTGTTATGTTTCTGCATTACATGTTTCAGTGACACCACAGCACATTTGATTTTTTAAATGTTTTTACTGTGTGTAGTAGTCCATAATCAATGAGTGTTTTTGTCTTTTTGCAGGTATCTGGCGAGTCATGCTTGACCCCGTCGAACCCGGTGGTCCCTACAATGTGACAGCGGCTGCTCAGGGCAGCAGAGCCACCCTGACAGATGTGCTGTTTGGAGATGTCTGGCTGTGTGGAGGGCAGAGCAACATGTGCTTTAAAACATCTCAGGTAGGCCGAGCCGGGTGAACCCCAGGGAATTTTGTGTTTTTGTATCAATTAAACTGAGTTAATTTCCAGTTTGGTGCAACAGAATTGGTTTTAAAGGACGGCACTGGTGTCAGAAAGATGACTCACAACACCTGGTTGCACTAAGGTTGTACAAAATACATTTGTGGCATGAAGCATTCTACCCAAAAAGACTTTTTTATTTGGCATGTATGTATTATTCATATTTAATTGTTAAATGAACTCTCTCCTTTATATATTCATTTATTCATCCTTCAATAGATTTTCAGTGCATCACAGGAGCTGGCCCTCGCCACAAAGTATCCTCATGTGAGGACATTTATGGCAGCCTTGAACCTGAGTGAAACTGAGCTGATTGATTTGATTCAAGTGGAACTTCCCTGGTCTGTGCCCACAGCCAGTAAGTCAAGGATTTATTTATTTATTCATAGAATTATTTAAAGACTTGTTTGCAGCTAAAGGTTTTGGTTTTGGGGTATTGAACTGCAACTGAGCCAGTTATAAATGATGCGTGTAATAGAAACATGCATATATTGCATATGTTCCTGTATCCAAGCTGCTGTTTCATTGTGGTTACAGCACATTACAGTGTAGCGCTGTGCATATAATATAATAAAACATCAATGGTTATGACAGATTAACAGGCAGATGTATTTCTAGGAGGTGTGGCAGAGTTCTCTGCAGTGTGCTGGCTCTTTGGACGTTACATGTACGAGAACCTGAATTACCCCATAGGACTGGTGGAGTCCTGTTGGGGAGGCACACCTGTCGAAGCCTGGTCGTCTTCAAGAGCCCTGCAGCAGTGTGGACTAGAGCTAAGTAACGTCAGGTAAAGATATGATGAAACACAGTTCAGCTAACCTGCAGCCTGGTAATGGGCTCATTTTACCAAACAGTTCTCGTGCAGGTGTAAGAGCTTTTTCACGCTCTCAGTTCTCCTGTGTAATAACCAAGAAAAGTTCGCTTGCACTAACTGCACTGTTGCTACATCAGCCCTAAAGACAGAAACTCAGTCTTGTGGAACGCGATGATCCACCCACTGCTCAACATGACCATCAAAGGAGCCATCTGGTACCAAGGTGAGGCAAATGCAGATTATCATCAAGAGAAGTACAACTGCTCCTTCCCTGCTATGATTGATGACTGGAGGATGGCGTTTCACCAGGGCTCAAGTGGGCAGACGGCTCACGACTTTCCCTTTGGATTTGTCCAGGTGTGTTGGTATTATTGTTTTTAACTGAGGAGTAACGCAGGTCTTAAAGCGAACTTTTTAAGAACACTACAAGTATAATCATAAAAATGTCTTACTGTGTCGCCCCCTGGTGGTGCTATCAAAGAAGAGACTCTGGCAATCAGCAATTGGTGCTGCTACTTTGCCAGTATGTATGTAAAATATACTATAGCTACATTTCACTGTAGATGTAACCAATGACTTCTTTACACTTACAGCTGTCCACCTACAAAAAGGGCTCCACAGATGACGGCTTTCCAAACATCCGCTGGCACCAGACAGCAGACACTGGCTTTGTCCCGAACCCCCGCATGCAGAAAACCTTCATGGCTGTGGCTGTGGATTTACCAGATGAAACCTCGCCCTATGGCACGTAAGGATCTTGTTGATATGTATTCACAGCATGATGTGAGATTAACAAATGGTACCAAATGGTAACAAATGGTACCACATCAGGACGAGCAGGGATTGTGAAGAAAGTCTGCAACACTTGAGTCTTCAATCACCCTGCTGACAGTGACGGTGTCTGACATCCAGGTATACTGGGTGGACACAAATTAGCCAGAAACACTTTGTAAAAGAAGCATTCAGATCACTGCTGTGCAACCGCTTCATATAGATTTGAGTAACAACTCTTACACATCAGAGCTCTGTGTAAAACTAACTAAATTGAGAGTTGTGGTGCTAAAGGTCAGCGCTGTTTTTAACTGCCATGACAGCTTTGACCTGATTTCACTGTTTAGTATATTTAGAAAAAATGCTGCTGTGAGAGTTTTGATCGGAGCTTGGAGCTCATATCACACCTGTTCAAATGTTTCTGCTTTGGCATGCAGTTAGTCCATGGATGGATTTTAAGATCCTTATAAACATCATAAAACTTTTCATGGACTTGCCCCCCTATGTGCTGCCAAGACACAATAATTCCTTGGCATAATTCTCACAGTGACAGAATTTCTTAATGTACCGAAAACTGAAAGAGCAGCAGGGAAACAGCTTTCAGCTATTTTTCATCTTTATTAAATGTGATTATGTGTCCTGCGTTACTGTATTGACTTTCAGCCTCCCTATCTGGTCTTCCCAACTGGTCCATCCGAGACGTTTGTTCAAATGATATGTGATTTTATTTTTGTTTCAGGATCCATCCCAGAGACAAGCAGGACGTAGCCTACAGGCTGACATTGGGGGCGAGGGCAGTGGCTTATGATGAGAAGGGCGTGCCCTTCCTTGGACCTTTCCCCAACCAAATCCTGTCCGGTCCGATGTATGTCAACATTACCTATGACCAGACGGTCTCTGTCACGCCGTCTAATGACATCTTTGAGGTAAGGCTGGCAGCAGCATAGTCAGTGTGAGGTACGTCCCAGATTGACCCGCTGGCTTTGTTAAGGTACCAACACAAAATCAGTTTAATAATAGATGGAGTGGATGTTTGGGTTGATGATAAACAGAATAATTTCTTGTTAAAAACTGTGATTTTCCTTTTATCAAGATCTGTTGCTCCATGATTCAGGCTCCATGTGGGCCTACGTCTCGGTGGGTAGCAGTTCCCATCATGCAGTGGGGCCCAACCACCGTCCAAATAGCTGCCAACTTGTGCTCGCCGACTGATGAAGTAACTGCCCTCCGGTATGCATGGAGAGACTGGCCTTGCAGCTTCAGAGCCTGTCCCATCTACAGTGCGAGCGGAATTTTACCTGCACCTCCTTTTATCATCAACCGCTACCCAGGAACAGGAAACGTTTGGAGAAGTTACTGACCTGGAAACTGTGAGAGGACGAAGTGATAAAAAGCATGTGCCTTTTGTTCCTTTGGGGCAAGTGAGCTGACTTAACAGATCTGTAGGCAGATTTACCAGCTCGTAAATTCAGAAAGACAATGGATGACACTGTAAAAGAGATGAGCTAAATGTAGCTAATATGTCTGTTTTTCACAGATGGAAAGGCATCAAAGTATTTAGCCATAAAGGGTGAAGGGTGTTTTTTTTGTTTTTTTATCTGAATGTCTGACTGCTGCATTGTTCTGGTTAACATGAACCAATCAATTGTGGTATTAAGAATTACAGAAAGCCTCCCATTCAGTGTGACAGGACACTGAGTTTAGAACGGTATAAAGGTATACAGTATATACATTTGGTTATATTGTTTATTCTGTATACAATCTATGCTCTTACAGCCACTGCCAATAATTGCTGGACTCCATGAATGTAGAAAAGCATGACAAACATGTTTTTATTGTAACAAAACTCTGGATTTTGAAGTTTACAACAGAAATGAATCTTTTTGATGAATAAATGACATATCAGCACCAAGGCTTATGAGGGTGTGTTATATTCAAAGGCAATGCTTTTACTTCAAAGTAAAACAGATGGAAATGAGATGCAATTACTGATTAATCACATGTGATAAAGAAATGGAAAGAAATGTTAGCCGTGTACCAAAATTTGTATCAGGGGAAAGCTTAATAACCTTAGCACACATCCCCACTAATACTGTCTGGGACTTGCGAGACTTATTATTGAGCCAGGAAGGCAAGGGGGGGAAAAACAAGCCTTGTAAATAAGAATGAAAGTTTACAAGCACTGAGTCTGTGTTGGATTGATTTCTGCAGCGCTTTCAGCATCAGGAGCTGTAATATGAGGTAGAGGGCTTCATGGTTGGCGAGGTCAGGTGATGCTGATGAGAGGAGCTGGGAGACGGTGTCTGTCCTGAGCAAAGACAGAAGCATAAACAGTAAAGAAGAAGAAGGAGAAGAAGAAGAGTCACTGTCAGGGCTGAAAATGCAAACGCTGGCTGTAGTTTTGCTTTGCAATCCTTACACAGTATGACTTCTGGAAGGGAGTGCACTTTTAGTAGCCACTTACATTTATGTTATTTACAGCAGAGGCCTGGAGAAGCAGCTGCTGGGGTGAGGAGGTTCACTGACACACTCCAGCAGAGAAAAGTATAACTGAGCTGCTCCTCTGAAGCAGCTTCACTGCGTTGCTCACACATTTTGACAGCAGTTGTCGAGGAAGGAGGCACAGTTTTCAATTGTTTCCCCAACAAGGAATTCTCACCCGGTTGCTTTTAAATGTTTGACACATCAGCTTTTATGCTATGTTATTTGTGAGGTGTTTGCTCACACAGTGCATGCAATAATTAAGGTCCCGCAAATTAAAGAGGCATAAACAAAACATGATGGAGGTAATGAACATGAGAGCAGAGCTGAAGACACTGCCAGCATGGAAAAGAGAACTTTAAGCAACCTGTAATGTGCTCCATCTTGATGCTCTCATCAAAGCCTTGGTGTCTCTGGTAGGCCTCAAAGTTGACCGATGCGTCGTCCTCTGATAGGCTATGGGGAATCTGGCCATCACCAGGGCGACACACCTCAAAACGGATCCATCGGTAGCTGAAGAAACAAAGTAAAAAAAAGCCCCGTAATTTGATGCGTATCTCAAAAAGGAATTTCAGTCAACTGCAAAACTGTTTGACTATTTTCTTTCTTTCTTTCAGCTCCAGTAAGTAAGCATATTTTTATGACCTGCAAAAGTCTTGTTTTTACTTGTTAATGTTTTCCTTCTAAGCTAAGTTTTAAATTATTTAATATTGCAGATCCAGACACAGAACAGTCCAACCATTACTGAGCACAATAAGTCCTCTGCTTTCCCAACTACAGTCAAGAAGATTCAAATGTTGTGAAAACATGAAAACAAATCTCATTCTTAAATGACAATCTGCAAGTCAGAAAAGTGCATGCTGCAGTTGTTACTGTGGACGTTGAACTTACTTGCTACATTTGCGGGCTCCAGGACAGCTCTGGATGAGATTCTGGATGGTGGGGTGGGAGAAGCCAAAGAAGTCAGCTCCTGACGGCACGATGGGCACCACAGACTTGGAGCTACAAGGAGGACATGTTGAAAGAAGTGCAAGTTGATTATTGCATGATTACAAAGTGATCACATTAAGCTGACTGAGCTTTTTGAGTCTGAATTTGTTTTGAGCATATGGTGGACTTTGGTACCTGACAGATGCGATGGCCTTTAGTAGATTGGAGTGGCACGTCAGGGCAGAGGAGGCCACGATGGCGTTCTGAGGATCTTCTTCAGGCACAATCTCAAACTTGGGGAACAAAATTGGATTGTATGTGTCAATTTGTTCAAAACCGTTTAATTTCATTCCTGGCATTTGACACTCAACAAAACACATCTTCATCACTAAGGCTGGACACCGTAGCTCTGTTGTGTTCACATTTATCCATCTTTAATTATAATTTTTTCAATCAAAAATGGCAAATCTAACTTCAGCAACAACTCCATATGTGCACCTGTGGACCTGTTCCCCCATCTTTGATTTGGCAGGTGTAGAGGCACTGCTGGTCGGGGTTTTTCATGCTGGCAAAGACTCTGGTACTGCAGAAGCCCACAGGGTAGATGGCACACTCATCATGGAACAACATCCTGTCTGTGATGATCTGGAGAGCAGAAAAAGGTAAAAGGCTTTTAGAGAGGCTTTCATTCTATCACATGTTGTTGTAATACAGACTTAATATTTATTCATTCAACCACTATTTGATGACTGAATGGCAGGAGAACAGGTGATTCAAAATAAAGTGAGTGTGGTAATAATACAGCTGTGGCATGGGAGTGAAGCCAGACACTGACCTCTCCCAGGCTGTAGACCGTTAAACCTCCCAGGACGATGGGGAAGACGGGACGACCGGATGAGTCCAGAGGGATGGGCTGCACCAGCTTCCGAGACCCATCTGCCAGCTTTCTCTTCTTGGACATCTTCTTTGGAACTGAACAAACAAGGGGGGAGATAAAATAACAGGTCAACCACCTTGAAAGTAAACTAACTGTCTGTCATTTTCAATATGCATCTGCATGAATACACAGCACTCACATTCCTCCTTTCCATTTTCCCTGCCTCGCTCTTTCCTTTCCTTCTTTGGTTTTTTAAGAGGTCCGTCTTCCCCTGTGGACACCACTGATGCCAGGCTGTGCCCTCCAGACAGGCCTGAAGCCCCTGCAGGACCTGAGGTTAATGCCACAGGCGGCACAGGTGGATGAGAGCTTGAGCTCGGTGTGGGCAGTATCTCCCCCTCTGACAAAGACTGGTACTGCAACAGTGACTTCAGCAAAAACCTGGAAATGAGAAGTAATATGAATGCGAATGAATCATGAATCACACCAGCTGGCCAATAGCAATGTTTGAACCCCTCACCTCCGCTCCTCCTTGGCTCTCAGAAACTTCTCTTCTAAGTGGGCCACTTCATCACAGAGAGCTGCATTCTCCTGTGGGTGAAAATCACTCTTTACAACATCATACCACACATGCATGAAAGAAAATCCACAGTAAGCTTTTCAAGAATTGATAGTTTGCTCACAAATATCATGGCACGAGCAGTCTTGCGCAGTCTAAGGTACTTGAGTCGGTACTTTTCGTTCTGGTTTTTTCGTGAACCTCTCTTCATTTTGGTCTTATGCTCTGAGGAGCTGGCGGGGGATGGGAAGGCAGGTGCCGAGGCACCTGAGCCAGAACTGGAGATAGTATTCTGCTGCGGAGAGCCCAGGAAAGACTGGGCAGTGAAGGCCTGCAGGGCCTGCTGCCGCTCCTCATCAGTCTATAAAGGAAACAGAGGGGGAAGAGAAGGACAGAGATCTGTTCATATGCACCAGAAGTACCTGAGGCTAATGTCTGTGCTGCCTTCAGGATCATGGATGAGAGTACAAACTAAAATGTAGACGACAGAATGGACGCTGATGGAGCTTACACTTAAACTGCTGTATGACAAAGGATGAAAGTTACTGAGAACCAAATGTGCACATATCTTCAAAACTAAAGAAATGATTTGCGCTCTTATTAATTTATCTGTGGGGGGATTCCCGGCTCAGTATCTTTTGACGGTGAAACACAGATTTAGGAAATAAGTCTCTCTGTGCCATTAGTATGCACTAGTCAAAATGAGTTGTCCAATATAGCTCAAAGATCAAGCTGCTGAACGTTTAACACAGGGCTGACACCACTGCATTGGTACCATAGCAGGTAGTCTGAGGGCTTATTAGTACTGTGGAGTGCTGTAACTATAATTAGAGATTAATAATGAGTTATGGATCAGGCTGGGCGATTAATCAAATTATATTTTCAATTACGATTTTGGCTTCCAACAATTATGTAAACAAGATAATAAAGATAAAATGATTTTTCACAATGATGCTCTTGTTTTGTCTCATGTTATAAATCCAACACATTCCTTTTTCTTTAAAGCCCCTCCATAAAAGCACATAGTCTCTCTCAGTCAGGCTGTGGTTTAGTTCAGCTACACATCATATACACATCATATATTAAATAAGTCTTTATATGTATTATATTATTACCGAGCAGCCCTACTTACAGCCTATAGGTCTGTTTTTAAATTCTGCTCTTCTGGATCCTCGCATCATCTTTTTTATAAAGTAAGAAAATAAATGTGAGATATCCTATGACATGATTATCAGTTTGTCAGACAGCACTGCAAAAATCACTACCACTTTAAAGATGTTGAAATGTAATTTTCAACATAAATAACTTGTGTCTATATGATTGTATTACACCAGGCAACGATGTGTATCCACCTCTAGCTCTGGAGCCAGACATTGTGAGGACAGCAGCCCCTTAATATCCAGACCAATAGTCTGCTCAAATGCATTTTCAGTATCCCGTCACATATTCAGGTTTTGTGTGAAATTGACATTAGTGTCCCATATAACTCACCAGCAGTGCAAAGACTCCGTTTCTGTTCTCAATCCTCTTGAATCTCCTGCTGCCTTTTTGTGTCTGAAACATAATGCGAGACTGAGGCCAATGCGTGGGGGCTGGAAACGCCAAATTTGTTTGCCAAAAGATGGGGGGGGGGGTTAATTTAGATAAATTCCACCATTATGAGATACAGCAGGTTCAAGGCTTCTGAACACAGAGCATCATTTGTTCTGATTACAGCCAAGAAGTGTCTGCCTCTTTTAAAAAATGTGAAACAAAGTCAAAGAAGCGAGATGGAAAAATATGGAGAAAGCAAAAGTAGCAACAGAAATACAGATGACTGCATGTACAGCATCAACTGAACTCAATGCTAAATGGAGGTGCAGGTCATTACACTCAACAGCAGAGGCTGCTGTCAGACTGAGTGTCAAACATCCTCCTTACCTCACGATACATGACGGCCTCCAGGCTTGACTTAGCACTGCCGAGGAGAGAAGATAAGAAGAGTCTGAAGAGCAGAAACTAAAACAAACACTAGGCTTCAGTGGACATTAAAAGCCATCCCCACTGTGACTGAAAGTGTGAGCTGAAAGATGTGTAGTCAACAGAGAGGTTTACTGTACTTGGATTGAACAAGTCCCCTGTCGATGATCCTCTGTTTAATCTCCTTTATGTGCATGGGACGTCCAGCTTCTTCCAACACAATCTATAAGAGAAAAAGGAGAATTACCAAACAAAAAAAACTGTTCTCTGATAAACAGTAAATGATATTAATAACACCGAAATAGGAGGAACATAAGGCAGATACCTGTGCAGCATCAAGCCATGTGAGGTTTGGCTTCTCTGCAATTTCACTAGGTGGTTCGCTGCAAAGACAAATGTTTTGCATCATCCAGTTTGGCATTATTTTATTTGCTGATATTTTAAAAACCATTATTCATTAAATCTTAAATGTTTGGAGCACATATGCATCCATATTTTAGTAAGTAGTTAAACTGCACCAGGAAACTAAAAATGTTGGCAAATGCAACGTGGCAAAGACTGTGTCTGTCATTTAATACGGGATGATGTGACTCAACAAAAGAAAAGCTTAAATGACAGAGTCCAGAATGACAAAGCAATGCTTCATGCTATGGTATTAAATTTGAGCTGCATTCTGATTTGATTCCATGAGAGCGCAAAACTGACAACAGCTTTTCATTTGGGCACATCTACATGAATGGGATGCTCGTATCTGTATCCATCACACCCTGTTATCTAAACGGATGCATTGAATCTTGGACAGTTTTGTCAATATAAGCAGTGAGTGCACACTTTTCAGAGTATGATGCAGTAACGGTATGATTTTCAACAACCTCTCCAGAGTTTCAGCGGTCCCGGACAGACTTGCAATGCTGTCCAGAGCAGGAAAAAGAGAGTAGTTCCCCTGTCCATCGGCCTCCATCTCAGATTCAAACGTGTTGAGTGACTCCATAGGAGACGGGGTTCTTTAGACAGAAACATTAGCAGAATAGTCGTTACGAGCTACAATAACATCAGCAATATTGAGACTGTAGGCAAGGAATATACACAGATATCGGCATGTTGTGCTATAGTGTAGTTAGCTAACACTTGCTAATTGCTTACAGCTGCTGATAACATAATACACAAGAGTAACGTTTAGCTACAAGCAAGCACACGCACACGCACACACACACACACACACACACACACACACACACACACACACCTTAATAAAGCTGCAGCAAACCTGCAAGCCAACTTCTTTCAGTTCGTGCTCCGCACTGTTTGTTTCCGTGCGTCACCCGGAACCTTCAGTCGTCCTCATCGCAATGTTTACATACAGACAGTGCGGCTACATGCTAACATTAACCACCTAGCAACAGCCTCCGGCGCGATACAGCAATACTGTATAAAATATAAAAGAAAAATCTAAAAAATATTACAGTAATATGGTTCAAAGCGCGAGAATCAACGGGAAAACAGCCTACGTTTATCAATAAAGGAGATACAGGACGTGGCTTACACCGGACAGTATTACTTAGAACACTTTCACCGGATATCCGGGTTAGATCGCGTGGAAGAGTTAGTGAAATAGGCAGAAGAATGTGACGTACGTACAATAAGAACAGTGAAAAATATCAGTTTCACACTTACATTTATGGACACAGCAGGGAGTTTGAGACGGGGGTCCTCAACGTGAATGACACTTTTGATGTTAAACACGTCTCAAATAAAGGTCAATAAGATTTTTGAGTTTGTGAAATGATGCTCAGATTAAACTATATATTTTTCTATGATTTCTGAACATCATTTCATAAAGTAAAATCTTTATGTTGACCTTTACCTAAGCTTATAGATAATAACATCATTTATTTGACATTTTCTCATTAATATTTTAATGTAGCAAACTAAAAGTACCATGAACCCATGACATATGTCTTCACATCAGTAAAAATGGTCATAATCTAAATCTATAAATTGAATTTGTGTGTGATACAACAAATTTTAGTGCACAAAACATCTACATTGTTCTTTAATCACTCTTTTAGTGTTCTTATTTAAGTAAAATGTAAGTTATCTCAGTCATTGGTAGTAATTGGCTCCCTCCTCTTCAGATACCTGCCAGGGGTTCCTGCCATAGTTGGCCTCCATACACTTCAGTAATCAAGGGACACTTGCTTTTGCTCCAGCAGCTGTTTATAACTTGATTATCTGAAAAACTCTCTTTATGGTCAAAATAACTCTAAAATGCACATTCTCTTTCATTAGTTTTTCTTCTTTCTGGCACCTGCAATGTTTCCAAATGCTATCTTCCCTCACCATTCATCATTGCAAAATGACCAATCATGTGGTGCAGATTTAAATGTTTGTGTGGTTGTTTTATGTCCAGAGAACAACACACAGATTACAAGTAAAAGCAAAAAGGACAGTCCCATAGTGGAACAAAATTCCTTAAAATTTAAGGGTGAGTGACAGAAATGAGGTCAAACTGAGCTCATTTGCTGTGCGCTGAGAAATAAACATCTGCAAACTAAATCACACTAGAATTGTTGCCTGTTTTCTGTCATTCCGTCATGGTAGCCAGCAATAAAAGGGTTAGTTTTTTCTTTAAATCTGATTTGGGCAGTTACTTCTTATCACTCCCAAGACAGCCAAAAATCACTAATTAAATGGGTGGTTCACCCAAATTACAAAAAAGAATTTTGTCACTTACCCCTTGTGGTAAATAGCCGTGCAGATAGTGTTGGCTTTAACTGCTGAGGTTTTGAGATAGTGTACATGTTTCGAAGATTTCTGCCTCCTTCCAAATATAGTGGAGGTGAAAGGAATTTACTTTGTGGTGCTCACAGAATTATATCAGTGTATTTGAAAATTTTAGCAACTACATTTTTTCCAGATGCACTGTCCCCACAGACCTCACTGTGGACAGTTTGAGGGTAATAGGTCAAATAGCAAATGCTGACAGCATGTTCTGCCGATTATTTGTAGTATGGACGCACTGTTTCTGGAAAAGATTTAGCTGTTTTGTAATGACATGAAGGTGACACTAGTCACAGTCTTGTTCGCATCCATTGTATTCAGGTGGAAGAAGAAGTTTCAGTGATAGATGTGAAAACCTGAGCAAATATAACCAAAACAATCTTTCTGACTGGATTCCATCAGAGGTAAGGGAGAAAATATATGTTGCTGTAATTTGTATGAACCAACTCTTTAAGGCACACACTTGCATGTTGGATGTTGATCACCTTCTTCTTTACTTTGTGCCTCAACCAGGATTGTACTGCATTCACACCTACAACACTAAACTATAAAATCCTTAATTTACCCACGTTCATGTAGTGACTCAGTTCTCTTTATTGAATCTCCTCTTATGTGGCTAAAGTTGACCTAACATGCCCTGTGGTCGTAATTCTAAAATTGTAGCATCCAAGCAAAATACAGTAGTATTTTATTTCACCAGACACAGCTTAAATTTTTTGCTGTTTTTCTTTCCTGTAGTTGGTGTGTGCAAATAAGAATATTCTGCAAGCTGGACCCTCATATGGCTCGAGTAGATAAAGAAATTGTAGGGGAGCTCTTGCGTGATACCATTTCACATTTATTTGTAACCCTTTGATGTGTCCAGAGGACAACTTTTAACCCCTCTTTTTGCACCCATAATTGTGCAATTTAGCATCAATGAAATTGAGTAACCACATCTGAGCAAATACATTCATCATCAGTACATTCCTTTGCTATTTCCAAACAGAAAATAGATAAATGAACACAAACATTTTAAAGTGGGTTAAAGGTTATTTACAGAATTGATTGACTGATAATCACTCACTGATTTGTTCAGTTTTACTGTCATTTGTTTGACATGAACAGATGCACATAGACTACAAAACAAAATCTCTGAGAACTGTTCCCCACATCACAACAATATATGTTACTGTTATTCACATAATTTTCATGTAATTTTTTCATGATATGTATGCTAACAGGCACATCTTGGACACTGACGGTTGGGTCATGGGTAAAGAGTTTTCAGTAACAGTTGAGCCAGCCGTAGTTGAGCAGTACACGCATCACTCTCTTGTATGGCAAGTAGTACTCACTCTGTCTGGGGCCAGATGAGAAATACAGATATCCTGTGGGAGAGAAGAGTCACTTCAAATTAAAGTACGTTATTTGACTTATGGCAGTATTAACTTATTATTTGGAAACACAACATTGACTTATTATATTAAAAACAACTTAGAATTCAGTCACCTCATAAAGTTCTTATGGTCAGCAAACTGTTGCTTTTTTACAGATTAAGAGGTCGACATTGTCATTCATTTGCAGTCGTGTATCTGGCCACCTTATTGATGTAAGTCCAACATTTGCTCCCCTTCTAGCTCTGTTTTTTGCTCTCCACCCCAAAATATTCTCAAGCTGTTAAATGCTTCACCAGCTAATCGTTAACTGTGTCTGTCTGCCGTTTGGTGCTGATCATAGTGCACAGTGGGTTTTTCAGAGCTTTTGACTGAAAACAGCTGCCTGTTGCTGGAAACGAGGTTAATGGTGGTGGTGAGCTAAAACAGTAAAGTTGTGCATCATAAAACAGTGATTGAAAATACACTTTAACACTTCACAGGACAAAAATTCTCTGTGGGCTTGTCACTACGAGACAGTTCACATCACACATAGTCATTTTAGCAATTGCTAAAGGAGCAGTTTGAGGAAATAGTCTACCACATAACCTCCTTATGACTTGGACAGAGTTAGGCTCGTTGTTTCCCCTGCTTCCAGCTTCATTTCTAATGAACAGACGTGACTGTGGTTGCAATTTTCTCATTTAACTCTCAGCAAGAAAGCAGGTCAACCAAACTGTCAGACTGTTCTGTTAATATAAAGATACTGTTTGTGATGATAACCATTTTTTGTCATTCTAACAAAAGGTAGCTCTTGATTTGTATGAAATTGGTTGAATTAGTTAAGTGAATAACATCTCTCACCATAATTCTCAAAGGCTGCATCTACTCTGGAGCCTATGCCAGGGAAATCCCAGGTGATGGCTCGTGGGTACCCAAAGTCCATTTTGTTTTTGCCTTCATCATAGCTGCAAGAGAGGAAATAAAAGGCATTTATACCCAATGAATATCTCGTGGATCCAACATGCACATGGCATGTTAATAATAAAATGAAGCCTTGATTATGACCAGCACTCACCTCCAATACTGGTTATTAGCAAAAATGAGTGTTTTTCCAGTAGATGGCACGTAGACGGCTGCATCCACCTTAGTGACTGAAGAGGGGAGTCCGAGGTTGGTGATAGACTTTGGATAGCCTGAAATTATTGTCTTTGCATGAGCCCTGATGCCCCAATATTGGCTACCTGTAGAGAAACAGTTGGAGGTCATTATATCATGTGGAAGCTGTGCAGCTTCACAGTACGAAATAGATCAAATATATTCAACATTCAAACAAAACTCTGTTATCATTACCTTCAAAAAGATACACCGCATCCTTGTATGGGACTTCAAAAGCAGCATCGACGGAGTGGATTCGTGGCCATTTTGTGTTCACTTTAATCAAACGGATTCCTGGCAATTGTGTACTCTTCCTCCAGTAGTATCTAAAAAGGATTTTAAATTGAAATATAAAAAGATGTATTAATGAATGTCCCAAAAAAAAAAACAAAACAAAAAAAAAACCAGGGTGATCATCACACGTTCAAAAATGTACCCATTTTTGAAGAAGTACAGGTCTCCTTTGATGGAGGTTGCAGCATCAAACACCAGCTCGCGGCTGCACTGCTCATCTCTGGGGTTGGGCAGAGGGTCTGGGTTTGGATCCTCTGTTGGGTCCTCTGGCTCTGGTCCAGGATCTGGTCTGGGAGGTGGTTTAGGTTTCGTTGTGGGCACTGGTGTGCGGCTGCCTGAAAGACGTATTAGCTAGTTATTATTACTATTATTGATCATTTTAATGGAAGATTGTCTCACCGTAATTTAATCTGACATTAATGTGAATCATTATGTGAGATCTGATGTTTGTGCTCACCATAAAGTGCTTGAACCCCACGCCTGTCATCATCTGGCAGCCTGTATCCGTTTGTGTTGACATATTGATAAGTGGGGAACATGAGTGCTCGCCTGTCCCTGGAATGATCCAGACCCAGAGCGTGGCCAAACTCATGGGCCGCCACCAGCAGCAGATTAACACCTTAACATAATTGCAATCATAGTCAGATATATTTAATTTTTTATACATTTGCTTTTTTTGTGAAACTATTTATTTTTGTCAACAATGTTGAATATATATAGGCTTTATTTTTTTCTTTACACAGTTTTCAGCTCTTATTCTGAACTAAACTTCTATAGGGAACTGCACAGATTACACACGTCTTGCCCATTGGACTGAGTATATTTACCTCTTTGGGTAAGAGTCCAGGTTTCGTCATCATCAAAGTGTGTGTCCCCTCCCTGGCCCCGTCCAGGAGAGTTAGCATGAGCCAAGACTCCCCCCGCCCCATCAAAAGGGTAAAAGTCCCCGTGATCTGCATTGTGAAAAAGAAGATAATGTAATCCTAAATTTCAGAGTGTTAGTCTGTAATTGCACACAGAGAAAAGGACTCCTGTCACATCAGCGGCCATCACTGATGTAACTATGTGCAAAAAGAACAAACAAAGCAAGGCAATGAATGAAGAAGAAAACCGCTTGTTTTATCCACACTCACATCCGCCCTTGAAGAGGATCATGATGTCTGCAGTGCCGCTGTAGACCTGTTTAAAGTTCAGCGGGATGACATCGCTGTAGAGCTGGAAGGCCCGAGCAATGGTTGTGTCTACCTGACTCTGGGTCAGATCTGGAGTATAGCGTGTGATCCTGCTCAAATCATACACTAGGTTGTTGTCATTATCGCCATCAACTTTCAGGTTATATATTCAACAACAATAAATCCAATTACATGACTAAGATATTGATAATTAACATGCTCCTGTAGTACGTAACTTCCAGTTACCTGTATGTGATTAGCTTTTTCTCCCATTTGGGTTTCCCAGGGAAGTGTCCATATCGGCTGATGTCTGACACACCGCACCGAGGTGCCTTCATCACCTCAACAGTCTCATTATTTAGGACACCAGTCACCTGGTGGTCACATGATGATATGAGGTAGAGATTTGTCAGTGTTGAAGTTATTAGCCATAGTCATAATTTGATCACAAAAGAATAAAAATCAATCATTCATTCATTCAAATTACCTCCAGGCCAAAGAATGCCTGCATTGCTTCTAGATCCTGGTTGAAGGAGTTCTTGTTGATGCTTCTCACTGTGGAGTTTCTCATCCCAACATCAGCGTAGAACTGAGAAAGGTATCCCTGATACCAGCAGAAGAAAGAGGACTTTTTAAGTTATTCATATTTTTTTTACTCTTACTATGACAGAGCTTATTTCCTGTCGATACAATCCGAATTTCAGTGCCTTGCCATGTCTCACTACTGNTGTGTGTGTGTGTGTGTGTGTGTGTGTGTGTGTGTGTGTGTGTGTGTGTGTGTGTGTGTGTGTGTGTGTGTTGTTGTTGTAGGTGTGCATACGTACATACGGAGGGTGGGAGGGATGGGTTTTCTCTGTTTTTATGTTTTCCTTTATAATGTTTTTAAATGTTGTAAAGCACTTTGTGTTGCATTTTATATGAAAAGTGCTATATAAATAAAGTTTGATTTGATTTAAAGACTACACTCATTTTGCAGTCTGTCTCACCTCTGATCTCCCAAATTGCTACAGTGGCTTTAAATGTGAGATGTATTCACCAGGTTAGTCTAGACAGCTCTCAGTTGCTAATATTTCTGCAGACTAATTTGCTGCATTACCTCAGCCAGGTCCTCCTCCTCTGGTGAAACTGTTGGAGCAACGGTCGGTGCTGCATGACACATGGCTAAACAGGCCAGCAGCACTATCCAAGAATCAGCCAGAGACATCTTGTTTAAATGTTTTCTTCTTTGCATCCACTCTTCTCTTATGAAGACAGCCTTGACGGTCTGATAAAACCTGAGTAAGAGTACGTAGTGTTCTGTTGTGTATCCCAACAAACATTGAGCCCCTGTGTCAGGGGGAAGGGGAGTAAATAGTGGCCCCTCTGACAACGCTGTGGGAGGAGATGATATGATCCGTTTAGCATATATGATGAAACATTTGTGAAGCAGTTTAATTGTGTGTTGTGCTGGTTTTACTGAGATGCTGTCATGCACCTCTTAAATCTCTTCCCACCTTTATAATTTACTATCTGATATCTGTATTATTTGCCACATATGTACAGTATAGTAAAGTAGAGTATTACGTCGAATACAGAGGAGTATTATGAGCCAAAATCATATACTGAGCTGCAATAGTGAAGAGCATCCCAATTATATGAGGCTGATTTGCTTAATTTGCCCATTTTGAATGGTGTTTGGTGGGAAAACAACAGGAACATACAAGAACCTACAAGCTCAAACACTCATCTCAGGTGAAAAATTTATACATGAAGAAAATACAAAACTGCCACCAGTCAGCCAGCCACATCAACAAAACAACTTCTCTGTCAAGAAAAAGACACTTAGTTCCATTTTGTTGTTTTCCGTGCTCTCTTGTACTTATTGATAACCCTATGTACAATGACTACAGTCTGGTAAACATGAACACAATGTGGGGCAGCCAGCGTATGACACATGAGGTTATCTCAAAGCACTGAAATCCACTGACTGAGGTTGGAACCGCCTCTCACTGCCATTTGGGGATGCTAATGTTGCCTTGCACAGATTTCAACCATACAGGGGCTTTAAAGTTCATGTTACAGCCTGAGTAGGCGGACAGAAATTTTATTTTTGATCTGCACCTACCAGTCTGCTTATATATCTGTGTGGAAGGTCAATGACTTACTCAAGTACTCTACTTTAATACGATTCTGAAGTTTTCGCACTTTATTTGAGTATTTTCATTATATTTTCTGTCCTACTCCCTTACATTTCAGGTGACATGCTGTAGATTTATTGCACTGCATTTGTTTGAGAGCAGCAGTTTTTGATGACTTTGCAAATTTAGATTTTCAAAAGCTATAATGTGCCTCTAAAACACAAGGCATTGTTAAACAATAACTAAAATGACCCAGTAGTATATGACTCTATTAAAATGAGCCCCACTGAAAACAACTAAATACTGAAATGCTGCTGACATGTTAATTACTTAACTAAAATGTTAAATTACACAGCATCATACAGAAAGTGTGTTATCTCCTCATTTCGTTTCAGAACAAATGAGATGAAATGTGAACAACAGCGTTTAGCTGTAAACAGAAAATTTCTGCATGAGTAACACATTGATTTAAAACTGGGGCAAATGGTGTTTTCAGTATAAAAGTGTGTCCAGTGCGGTTAACCCAATCCACCTAAACACAGTAAAAACAACAAATTACAACTTCTATTTCAGCTGAACTCTATTTGTGTCCTGCTGCTCAGGTCCATATTACAGAAAAGGTTTTTTTTATTATTGTTTTTTTTTTTTTTTTTTTTTTTAACCATGTAACTTAAAGTCAGCGTGGGGCCACCTCAGGATTCCAGGCTAGCCTGTTTGGATGAGTCTGGGGAAGCCAGGGTCCATCCTTCTTCTGCACTCATTATACCTGAGACTGGATCATTAATGCCAGTCAACAGACATCTTTATGAATAATGTTCATCCTGTTAGATTTATAAATACAGAATGAGTTTGCTGTTTGGGTGCAGACAGTGTTTTCTAATATTTTAATAATCATACAAACTGATTCACTAACTTTGAAAAGGAATTATGTGTAGATATTGATCATGTATCTATTAATACATTTTGATGGGCATGCTTTCCTGTTGACAATGTCCATGTCTTTTTTTCATGCAAAAAAATTATATACACAAAGTTACCTGTAATAAACCTCCCACGTGACACGTACAGCAGCGTCAACCTGCTTGACCCTGGAGGAGAAGCCATACTCATAGATGGAGAGAGCATGACTTCTCATCTTAAGCTGTTGAAGCACCTAGTACTTATGACCTGGAAAAACACAGCCGTGTCACTGCGTTTTAGGACACTGTGAAAAACAGCAACATACCACAAGCTCTGCCAAACTCAATGAGCCTCTTGCATGAACTGCAACACTTAAGTTGCACAAGGCTGTAATTTGGGCGCAACATTGTGTTCTCCTACTGGAAATCCAGCCTTGTCATGCTGACAAGGCCTAAGTGATGCTTTGCAGACTGCCCATTACTCTACCAGTGAATATGTACGCCACGCCTTTGGCAGGGATGTCATGAGCGGCATCAACATGAGAACTGATGCTTGGTAAATATGTGCTGCTGCCGCCCTCTCTCAGGCGATTTTAATAAGTTGTTTGCATTATTCTCATCCACATGTGCATAGAATGACAAATAAGGAGACTCAAACATATTGAACCTCTTTTGAAGTCATAATTGAACAAATATTTTCCCTGTTTTTTTTTAAAGAAAAACAATCTCAATTCCAAAAGCAGCCAGTTTTAATTTGCCTCTCACTCTATAGTGTTTGGATCCCAAGCACATCAGCTTTGGACAGAGAGTACTCTGTACTGTAGAGTACTGCTCTGATACCTGAAAATGGAGTACATGATAGCAGAGGGGTCTTTTGAGTGAGTCAAACCCAGTGAGGACCTGAAACAGAGCATTTGACGGGTAAACTGACAAACAATCCCACTGAAAACTTTCAGAAATATTGCACACTTGGCCAGGCCTGTGTGATGATGTCACAGCAGGTGTGACACCTGCACCAATGACACTGATTGGGGCGTGGCCTTAAGTGCAACATGTCTGAAGTTACAAAGAGCAGCGCAACACTTGTTTGCTGCCATTGCCAATTGACATTGTTCACATAAGTATTCGGATCCTTTATTTAAATGCACAATATGTAACATATCTGTGTTAAAGTCTCTAAAAACGACTTGATCTGTGTTGAGTTAGGGTTTCTTGAGTTGTTGAGTTTACTTGTTGTTGAGTTGTTGAGTGTACTTACATTATCCCAAATGTTTCCAGCAATGTTCAAGTAAGTAAGTTAAGATGTAAGTAGTTGTTGGGATGGAGGTCACTTTAACTACTTTATATATTTTTTAGCAGTTTAATTTTATAACAATGCACCAAACTTTAGGTTTAAGGTGATTGAAGTTGATGTTTCTGTGTATAATCTTATTACACAAAGTCACTTAAACTGTGAAATAAATTGCTTCTAAAATGTGTTACAACATATAACATTGAAATACTAAAATATACTACATGTTCCTGCAAGTTGCACATACGCAGCTACAGTGCTTGAGTAAAAATACTATTTTTTTAGGTATGCTTTAACTTTGCAAGACCTTGATTAACCTAAACCAGCAGTATAATGAACAATGGTTACACTGTTTTGACAATCCCCTTAATTTGCTGTCTAAATAATGCTGCTTCTCAACATGTTTTGACTGACAAACCTTGCCTCCCTGCCATCCATGTTTCATCTTCATCAAAGTGCACATCTCCTCTCCTGGCTGAAGGCCATGAGCCATCAAACGGAAAGAAATCTCCATGAGCTGCAGCAGAAAAGACACTCCTTCACAATATGAATTAGACAGGATTAATAAAGAATCCAATGTGCCTTTGTGTCTCTTTTACACTAATTACTCAGCAGGATTTCCGTTTTGAGCCTATCTACCAACAGAATGGCTGTTCAGAAGTGGTTTTTAGATTTACTTCTGCGGGCGAAGGAGAAGATTATATCAGCTTTGCCATGGTTGACTTTGATGAACCTCAGTGATGCTGCATCACTCCACATCTTCAGGGCTGAACAAAGGATATTTCCATATCCTCTCTGTTCATGTCTGGGGTGTATTTGGCAATCCTGCATGCCAGTGCTAAAGATTGGCACAAGCATGAGACAGTGGGAGCAGCCAGCCCCACAGCTGCAGCAGCAACATATCCTCTATCAGGTCTCAGTTTTTATGATGTAATGTGTCTTTATACAAATCATTTTCCTCTGAATTACCACTGAAAAGTGTTTTTCCACTGGGGGAGATTTCTCTTTTCAATGAGTCATGAAGGACATAGATGAGGTGATTCCTGTTAAGTGTCAGGACTATCCCTCATTGAGCCTGCTTATTAAATGCAGAGTATGTCAAATGCAAAAGAGGGAGACAAGGTGGAAAATAATTTTGAGATGATTGAGAAGTGGATGTTGGAAGGACATTTTATTTGTTTTTTCTCTGTGCATTCAGTAATGTTGAGCTTAATCAACCCTTATAACTATGTGTTCTGGTTGCTTTGCATATTTTTCTTATAGCTGAAATCCATTGATATGCATAAAACAACTGGCATCACACTTGTAATGTGGAAAAATAGTGCGCCATTTGGTTCAGCTCAATCAATACCAATAGTTATTTGTAATATAGACAAGAGAACCTCTGCATTATGCCAATCAAATCAAAAACACCCAATATTAACTTTCTGAATAAAAGCATATTACAAAACGTGACTTGGTTATAGTTTGGACTAGTTTTACATTAAAAATTCTACATTTAATATGTATTAGTGCAAACATTTCTAATGGGATATCTGTGGATAATACAAAGTGTAAATGCATCACTTTAAATAAATAGTCTCCACCAGCTCCACATGCTCAGGCACATCACAGAGGCCAAAACGGGGAACCACAGCCAGAACAACTCCATGTTTTAAATGCACATTTTCACCAGGCTTCACATGTTTTATATGGGGATATTCTCGGGATTGTTGGGAAATCACATGGCCCAAAAGCACACAGTCCTGGTGGTTACAGCTGGGTCTACCTGACCCACTTTTCTGGAGGTTTTGTGGTTAAAACCTCCCAATGAAGCGTCTGCATATATGTCTGGGCTTTCTGTCTATAATGGTCAAACGTGTGCGTGAGGAGTGTGTTTTGTTGCATAGAAACCAATGTTTTTTGTAAGTATTGTAGATTCTGTTCAGTCAAGTCAAAACCTGCAGCCATAAGTGACGCAAACCTAATTTAAACCCAGTCTGCACCACAAAAAAGATCTGATGAAAAGATTCAAATGAAATAAACCAAAGCAAATGCTGGGAGCATTGTACTATGAGGCACATATAAAAACCACACACATTATTAGATTTAAGTCATTCTTTATTCTGACAAAATATGATGACTGATAAATAAGACTCCACTTAAAAGTGAAGTGAAGCACAGTGTTTGGTTTTTTCCTCTTGTGGTTAGATTTAATCAAGGTTTACAGGTAATTTCCTTGTTCATGGATTTACACTATTTCAACATCCAAGCCAAGAATTTGCTTTCTCAACCTCGACAACATGTTTCTTGGTATAGTCGTATTTGTAGACCTCTGGTCCAACAAAGAAGTAGATGAAACCTGAAATGAGAAAAATCAGCAAGGTGATTCATATATTTAACCTTTATGTTGGCAAGAATCTTTTTCTGTTTGTGATGTTGCTGCTGCTGATGATGATGACGATGATGATGTGCATCTCTCTGAACTTGAATATTTACTTTTTGAAATGACAGCATATCACACAAAAGTCTTTAAGTGGCAAAGTGGGTAAATTGTGCAGTTTAAATCTTCGAGGGAACCCCGTGCTCTGTAAAAACTTCACGCCACTCACTGATGTTGCATCTATATTAGCATTCCTGTGCTACTAATAACAGTATGACTTGCAAAACATACATCACAGTGAGTAATAATAATTAGACTGGCTCACCCTCTTTATGAACTGCAGCATTTATTGTTGTGTTGACTCCAGGAAAGTCCTCGCTGATGTACTTTGGGTAACCGAAATCCATAACCCTTCGGTTTTCATTGTAACTGAGAAAGGCATGATATAAACAATGTTTATTATGACTCGTGATCACTGGATCCTTTTTTCAAAGCAGAGACAAAACATTTGTGCACTTCTACTAGTTTAGTCACGTCATCAAACCTCAGAATCCAAACTGAGCCCTTTGCTCGCTGTGTGAGGTCTGAGTGACAAACGAAATCCTTCACTCAGGTCTGAGTCAACTTTTTTAATGTGAAAGTCCCTATCTACCAGTGCTTTGTGATTTGTCTCTGGTACGGCTCTACACTTTCATTTTTGGTTTGTTCATTTAGGCTAAAAACAGTACAGTATAATTTGATTTAATTCAGTCTGTGGTGCACGCATACAGAAATCTGTTGTCACTTTTGCTAATGTGTGACATTGGACTCCAATTTCTCTCCTCATAAAGAAAAAAGTAGCACTCTATATTCAGGTACACATATTCAGCTTAAACTAGTTGCTTATTAGCACAGATGTTAGTAGCATATTTGCTCTCTATAAGTTTTAACTAAGTTTTCCCTTAATAACCTACTAATTACTGCATATTTATTCTCAGTAAAGAGGCTGTTGTACATAAATCACCATCCTAATAACCTAATCTTTACCCATTAACCCCCAGAATAAGGCACAAATAAGTGCTTTATAATGACTAATTAAGAGCGAATATGCTTCTAGTAATATTAGCAACTATTATTACTATTATTAGCAATAAGCAACTAGTTAATATGAATATGTGTGTTGCTGAAGAAAATGTATTCCACAGTTTGAAACGTGTATTCTCATATCTGCACGGCTTGTTTTAAAATAGCCTCAAACAATTGAAATCAGCAGAGTAAAATGTTCTATGGGAAAGGTAGGAATGGTCCTTTCAATGCGCGCTCTCTGATTGGAGTCAAAAGTGGATTCATGTTGCCTCACCTCCAGTAAATGTCATGCATAAAGAAGAGTGTGCGTCCTGTTTTCACTATGTGCACTGCTGCATCAACGTCCTGGACCCAGGCTGGAAACCCAAAGTGGCTGAGTGCTCGTCGTTTTCCCTTTATGAGAGAGCCTTTCACTGTCCAGAACATGGATTCTGTTAAAACATAGGGAAAATCAGTGGATTTAAAAAAGAGAAAAACATTTTAATGATTGGTAAATATTGTGAATGGAAAATGGGATGAGATCAAATTATAAGAATAGAGTGAGATCAAGAAAAGCTCTGTTGCAGTTGATTTGCATCATTAAAGACAGTTACCATGAATGAGATAAGCGGTGGATCTGCGAGGCACCCAGAAGGCAGCATCGATACTGGTTTCAATCTTAGGCATAAAGTTGGTGATGGGACCTTCCTTGATGTCATATTGCTCGTTATGTTTAATCCAGAGATATCTTGTGGGAAAAAACATTACCAGTTAGGTCAAAACATTAATCACCAATTACTGTAGGATGAAATTATAATCAAGGTCTCTTAATGTAACCTGGGGTGGAAGAGACTAGAAAAAATTATCAACATACTGTTCTCTGAAAAAGAAGGTGGCATCCCCAAGAGTGGACACTGCGTCAAAGGTCAGGTCTGGATCACATTTGTTCTGCATGGGCCGAGGGAACAGCGATCCTGATGCCCAGGGGTTATACTGAGGGCTCCAGCTGTACCGCGGAAAGTAGTTTGGACGAGCTCTGGCTGGACCTGACACACAGCAGTGCACACTTAAAATCCTCAAAAATGCAACAATACCCCATCAATGTCACTGTACTTCCATTCCAGTAAATTCATTTGAAATAGATAGAAATTTACTGTAAAGTGCGTTGATATTTGCTACGTCTTCTGCAGATAATAGGTTGGCTGGATGAGAGGATCTGTAGTTTGGATACATCAGTGACTCTGGGTTTCTGGAGTGCTTCATGCCCAAAGCATGGCCAAATTCATGTGCAGCTACAACCAAGAGATTAAACCCTGCAACAGGACAAAGAAAATGCATCCAAATGAATGGAATCATCTTTTTGTAGATATCTATTGAGATTCCTCTGGAGTGTAGAGTGGCAGTGTGATGCAGATCAGCACCTGTTTCTCCTGCTGTCCAGTGTTCGTCATCATCAAAGTGTGTGTCCCCTCCGATGCCCAACCCTGGACCAAAAGCATGAGCCAGTGTACCTCTGGGCCCATCAAATGGATACAAGTCTCCATGTTCTTCATAATATAATCCAGGCCAAACATGAAATAGAAACCACAGAGAAAACCATTTTCTTTCAAGCCAAGAGAAAAATTACAGGCCTCCGTTCACCTCATCTAAATGAGTCTGTCCAGTTGAGCAGCCAGTGTATGATGACACTGCCTTGGTTAGCAGTTAAATTACTACTGAAGCTCCCTGAGCGTATATCCATGAGATTGTGTTTTACATAATAAACAATATATCACTGAGAATTATATTGTTGCTGTTCAGTTCATTTCCAAATATCGCCAATCTCTGTCCTGAGGGAAACAAAAAGACAAACCCACCGCTGGTCACAAACTCCACCATGATGTCAGCGCTGCGGGTGTGTGACCTGACAAACGTCAGACTGCTGGCTCTGGCCCAAACACTGAAAGCTGACTCAACCAGAGAGTCCACAGTGTTGCGAGGCAAATCTCTGGTGTACCTGCCAATGCTGCAACAGCAGTGAGCACATGTCAAGTTACTGGTTATCATAAAGACACAGGACATAAATATAAATCTCGTCAGTCTGATTGAAATTGTTGACCGCACAGGAACTTGTGATACTTATTGAAGAACAGTAGCTCCCATAAGTCCTTACATAATAAAACACATATTATTAGGTTATAAAGTCTTTTGTAAATTCAATCTTACATTAAAAAAAAATGAGAATAACTGCCTTTCTTACTTTCTCTTAAATTATACATTTGTTCTGCATCTCATTCTGCTGACATGCCTCAAAGAGAACTTGCAAAGAACTGGATTAGGGCGTTTCAGACAGTATTACATAAGTTCAAGCATGTATGGTGAACTTGGCACTTTGTCAAACCCACAATAACTCTCAGAGGCGGGAGTCCCAAACCCAAAAATCTGTTAACCATAATGATTTGTGACACTTGCTATTCCCTGTTTCTGCCACATGTTTTATTGCCTGCAGCCTCAAAATGTTTCCCACGTATTGGTGGGGTTTGCAGTTTAGGAACAACCAGACTGATCTATTTTTGCAAGTTCAATCTCGGTCAGACATGCCTTTATCTTTCATGAGCAGACTGTAATTCTACTCTGCTTTGAATGCAAAAAGAGTGACAGTATCTTGATCATTTGACACCATTAAAGACCACCCAGATACCTGTAGGTGATGACATTCTTGTTCCATCGTGTCCCCTGGATGTGGCTGTACTCCTCCACATCTGGAACGCCACATCGAGGGCTACTCATCGCCTCCAGGGTATCTGAGTCCAGCACACCTGTTGCATTGAGCCCAAAGAATATCTGCATGTCTTTCACCTTGGAGGTGAAGGATGGCCCGCTTCTCTTTGTGCGTCCATTAGGCTCTTCTTCCAGGTTGTAGAACTGCTGAAGGTATTCCTATGAGTACATTCGAGATCCACATCAGTCATCATGTTGCACTGATGAGCCAGATAAGTTAAGTGGTCCTGCACAGCTCAAGTAATGCCGAGATCGAAAGCTGTATTCCGCTTGTGGATGAGCTCCTTTTTTGCAGCATGCATTACAGTAGGTTACACATTTTCATCAAACTGAGTAGCATCCATCAAACTGTGCATCATAGTTATTAAGAATGTCTACATATACATACTAATCTACACCCGAGAGAGAGCACATTTAGAGTTAACTGTCAATTACACCTTCTCTAATTACAACTAAAATCCTTCACAACAAGAAACTGAATAAAGACTTTCCGAGTTCCCATGCAGATCGTCTTTCCCAAAAATTCCATCCAAACAAAAACAAGAATATATTCGTGAAAAGGAAGAGAGAAAGACGAGGATGCTGACAGATTCTGCTAAAGCATGCAATATAACAGCTATGAGGACTGCACTACTACGAGGGCAGTGCAGTTACTTACCTCCGCCCCCCACCCACACAAAAACAAAAGAAATAAAAACATAATCACAAAATCCCACACACCGGCAAGAGCAGATCCCTCAATCATAACACTTAAAAATTGAAATGTTTTAGCCATTGTACAAGAGATAAAATCACATGCAGTCCAATCTCAAACATTCGTAATGCAGCTCATGCAATTATGCACTTACAGTGGCCAGCTTCAAGTCAACCTGTGGTTCTGTGGAAGGAGAGCTCTCTCCCTCCGGCATAAATGTGGGTGCCGTAAAACATGGACCGGGCATAAGCAAGGCCAAGACACAGCAAGAGACCAGCATGACATGCATTTCACGGACTTAACACTACATGAATTGTAGTGGCCTGGTTGGACACATGGAGATGGAAGTTCTGGTTAATGAGAAAGCCTTTTAAATGGTTATTGTGACTCATACCACTAGCAAGCCAAAGGAAGCCTCAGACAGTACTATGGAATTAGGGAGGGGTTTGCAGAGAGCCAAGGACAGCAAAAAGAGAAAAGACAAAAATGACATTTGAACATTTTTTTGTCACGTGACATGTTTGGCCCAATGACAGTTTAAATGGATTCAGTGTATGGTTTCAATTTCAACATCTTATTTAAATTAAATGCAAAGTTAGCGCTGAAATCTTTTGTTTCATCTATGATTGAACCAACGTGAGTATGACAAGGACACAAAATTTACACAGGGGCGTTTTAGAGTGCCATGACACACAGATAATCCCAAACATGTGTTGAAACTACAATATGAGGCAACGTGCACCGAAAAAATATTTTCTCTGCAAGGTGTGCTCATTGCTGCAGCTATGTATGTTTGTCATAAACATGTTGATATCATCAAAAAGCAAGCAGCATTGAGTAAACGGTTCTCGTCAGCGGAGCTCCTGTAAAGGAACCTCCAGACTGATGCAACACAATGAGCTGGGTGGCAGCGCTCAGTCCCACGCATTCTGCAAGAGCTCCTGAAATAACAGCATCAAAGCCTATTCTTGTCCCGTTTTAGCAGCAAATGCATGTGGGACCTTTCAATGAGAGAGTTCGCTGAAAGGGAGCTGAAATTGCAGGGGTGGATTTAAGGCCTTCGACAAAGACAAAGCAAGGCCGCCTAGACTGGCATGGGTGGTGCCGTGGTAAATTCAGGGTACAATTACAGTTGATTGGTCATTGTGGAGCTTTACAGGACCAACAGCATTCCTCTGCGGGGGCAACATGAGCTAAGTTTTCCAGGGGACACCGCGCTCTCTCGCAGAAAGACTTGCAGAAGTGGTGTGGCTCTGGTTTTATGGTCTGAGTGCAGACGAGGTAATGAAGTCATTTTAAGCAGGAGTGATGATTGAGAGAGGAGTTTGGAGCTGCAAAGTTACAAGCTGGGAGAGACCGCCATGGTAATTAAGATGGTAGAAACATCTTTGTTTTGCCCCAAACATACACTTTCACACTGACAAGGATCTACAGATGTTACGTATTGGATCAAGTAGCTGAGATGACCAATATTTGTCTTGGAAAGTCTTTCTTTTTGTCTCTAATGATATCTGCTGACAAGCTTTATGTGTGTGCAATTCTCCAGGCACTGTATATCATGAAAGGCCTGAAGGGGGCGCTGAGAGTCAGAATTCCATGACAAAGCTTTCAATGTGAGGACAGATGAGTTTATTAATAATGCAGATTTTTACAGAATCTGGTGAACATCGGCAGTATATTCATTTTACCTCAGAAATAAGTCAATCCCAACTCCATCAAACCTGAAAGTTTAGTCACTCATGTTGTTCACGGTTCCCCCAGAATCGTACCAAGCTCTGAATTTGTTCCAAATGTTTATCTCTTTTCTTCCCTGCCTCTGATTTCTGGTGTGGTCTTTTAAGACATATCATGCTAGTATTTGTAATTTTGTTTTAAAATGGCATATCTACAATGTAGAGAGTCACAATATCTACAATAAAGAGAGTCACAAAGGATGGTGCCTTCAGAGACACACGTGCAGAATTTGTATCTGACTTTGGTGCCATCTAGTGGTAGTATCAAGGACGTCACTGCAACTCTCCTCCAAGCTGAAATAAGAGTGTGAAAAACAAGAAAAAATGTATATTCACATAAATATTCTTTTGATGGTGAGAAAGAAGGAAAATCAGATTATAATTCTACAGCTTCTATCTTGGATGCCACAGCGTTAACATACACTTACTATACACTCAGTGATGACTGCTTGATAATGTTTGGCTCCTCTAAGAGCTTTCGCAATCTGCAGCGAGGGGCCAAATGAGCCAGAAAGGGTGTGTAAGACCTGTTAGTGTACATACATCTCATTCTACAATCTGCAGCAAAGCCAACTCATACTCTGCTCATGCAAGCAACTAAATGTTGCTGATGCAAAATGGCCCAGAGGCAATGACACCGATATCATGACACAGAAGCAATGACACAAAAATGTAAGCATGTTTGTGCTCATTGTATTCAAATTTCACCCCAGTTGATTTGTAACGCTTCAGCATGAGTTGGTGATAACAACGGGGCATGATAGGAGTCATGCTGGGGACCAGAGGGACCAGAGTTTGTGCGCCCCCACCCCAAACCAGTCCCCTAAGACAGTGTCTGCTGCCCTTCTGTGGTGTCTCTTCAGCGCATGTTGTCTCTAAATTTGGCTGAGAGGGCCCGACCCTACACCACAGCAGGCACTGTGATTTGAATCTTTGCGGTTACACAGCTATTGCATTTGGGGTTGCAATGTGTGAAGATTAAATTAGAGTTTCAATAGTATACTGTATCATTTCTGATTCTGCTGCCATCTGTGCACTCCAGACCCTCTCCTTACTGTAGGCTGCAGCTGCTTCATATTGTGGTTCACTAACCATGTCCACTGCCATTATATTACATAACATTTATTTGGCAGATGTTTTTGACCAAAAACACATGCAATAAATGTTCTATAATGTTGCTCGTGGTGATGCTTTCATGGTTGTGCAATGCTGTAGTACACTCAAGTGGCAGGCTCTGTATAGTAAGTATAAATCATGTTTCCTCAGTCTGCTGACAATAAGTGTGTTGATGCAGTGTATCAAACTGTGTTGTGCAGGTTAAAGGTCTGTGGCTATTCTGCTTCATTGCAAATCTTTACCTTACAGCTTTAAATGGCACCAAAAGACATGGCTTGGCCTCTTCTTGTCATCTATATCAGAAAATATGCTCATATGTAGCTGTTGTGCAATAGCAAATTATACTTTGGAGGAAACATAAAGCCACACTGTACAGAGTCTTCAAGTGTACATTCTAAGTTAATGGCTAACATTCACAGTAAGAACATATAATTGTTATAAAAGAAGCACTGTTTACATTTATGTCCAAATGTTCTGACCACGAAACAGTCAAATGTGAAGGAGTTGGTTGCAATGCTGTCCAAACTCAGGGGAGGTTCATGATTTATATTCTGTACCAACTTAGGCAACGGATTCAGTAACCCTCACGTGGGCATGGGCGTGCTGTAAAAACATTTTAAAAATGGAAAACATTATTTTCTCTCAGATTTTCTAACATTTGTTTTGTATCATACTGTGTCTGCAGGGACAACAGGAGCACACACTGCTCTAAATGTTCTACATGAACAGACATCCAAGTGAAGAACGCATCATTTCGTGGCACTGTTTATCACAGTAAACTGGCCTCTGGAGCACGTTCTGCTTCCCTCTGACACAGCAGGGAAGTGGTTGATTTCAACACACCTCACGTCATCTCTGAATGCCCTTGTTCCATGATCCATGCCAAAATATTATGACCAAGTAGCACAACAGTGACTTTAAGAAGCAGATTTCAGTGACAAGATGAGCGTCATTCCTGCTGAATGCAACACCAGTGGGTCAGGCCGTAACTCCAACTCCAAGCACTAAAACAACAAAAACCCACAATGACAACACCTAAAAGGCTTTGGGTCAGATCTCACCAAACTGCTGCTCTGTCACAAGAAGAGGAAGAGAGGGTCTCAAAAGGGAATGAGGGCAGCAAACCACCAAGTAACATGATTCCCTGTTGATGCAGGGTGACGAGGGACCAGATGACAGAGGATGAACTTTATATTTCAAGGAGCAACTTTCTTTTCTCATTTTTCATAATTCTCTGATGCCACCTTGACTTTGAAGGGCAGTTCGTAATATCCATGTCTGGATTTTTCTCTTGATATGACAGCACAGCTTAGACTCTGAGAACAAGATGCTGTAATAACTGCTAATAAAGGCAAAATAACATGATTTTCTACAAACATCTGCAACCTCGATTCTAAAATGGGTCGCCGTGCAAAACATTAAGAAAAACAGGATGTAATCATATGCGAACAAACTGTGTTTATTGACAACGGTTTTATGAAGTATTCCTGAGCTCATGTAGTAGTAGAATTTATACAATCATGTGTTCACAATGTGGAGAACCTCACTCCATCCCCGCTTGTGAACGAGCTTTTCAATGATGCCCCTTTCATACCCAATCATGATACTCTCACCTGTTACCAATGAACCTGTTTACCTGTGGAATGTTCCAAACAGGTGTTTTTGGAGCATTTCACAACTTTCCCAGTCTTTAGCTGCTCCTGTCCCAATTCAGAATAAGGATATATTTACAGTGTCCCAACTTTTCTGGAGTCTGGGTTGTAGCATATCCAGTGTTGGCAGCTTCCATAACAGTGGATAAGTATGTGTGAGCAATACACAACCAAATATGTGTGATGTTCAAAAGCAGATATTTTAACACATCCATCCAGGTATTAGCATTCACTCTGCTGAGTGAGTACAGCTGAGGTTGATAACATGAAAGTGAGCTCTGGAAATGTCCAAAACTGCTCAGTATAGATAAACAGCATGGGTTTTCCTCTGGCCCCACTGGCAGTAATGAAAGTGATTTTTGCCCTCGTAGTGCTAAAAATTCAACTTTTCATCCAGCATCTCACTGCTGCTGCTGTGTAATGAGACTTACAGCCTCATGGGACAGCCATGACAAGTAAGAGCACCTCTTATCTAGAGAAAAATTACAGGCAGACTAACAATGCTGCTCACTTCAGCAACCTAAAATAATTCATCGTTCATCGTACCATAAGGTGTACCATCCGTGTGCTTCAAAGATGTGAGCCCTCAGACCTGCCACCACAGTATAGATCATATAACGCCAATTTTTAGAACCCAGTACTGTTGCTATCTTTGAATGCAACCAGTGGGTCACAACACAGATCAGAATGTATGTTTCCATATATCTGTGTGTGTGTCTGTGTGTGTGTGTGTCGGTAACATTTTAAAATAAGAGCAAAAATCCCCCTTGCTGCAACTTCCCCGTGGCATGAGTCAGGAGCACTCCGTTGGCCACTGTCTAAACAATGATGGTAGTCCAAAAATATTTGTGTCCACAGGATGCTGAAGCTCATGGAGACAGTGTCTGTTACACATTGCACATGATATCACTAATGGGATGCAGATGACCTATTTCTGTGATTTGTATGACGATTATTATGATACAGTAATTACCATATTCTTATTCTTTGTTTAGGAAAAAGTGGAAGGATTCATTAGAATTTTTGAAGTTAACAGATGGCGGCTAACGTTCCACAAATCACTTTATAATGACAGGTGACACTAGCTGTTTGTAATCTGTATTTCTTAAAACAGTGTATGAGATCTGGTTTTCTCTGCCAGCTTCATACCAGCCTCAATGGCAACACTTAACATCCAGTCTCACACTTAGAAAAACACCGTCATTACAAGACAAAAGTATGGTGATAATGACTGGGATTGTGCCAGTCAAATCATTGTTTGACTTCTCCTAATTGCTGTTGCTGCAGCAGTTTAAGTTGGACAGAATTCTTTGAATCCTTACTCATTCAAGAAGTGTTTTCCGTTGCAGATATGACTTGATGTCATAATAAACAATGCTTGTGAATAAATTGATTCAGGAAAGTGTTTGAAAATGTACGATTCTTGTGGGGCATTTCCCTTTTTTTCCACAGAGTAGAATTTTAGGAATTCCGTTGTTGTGGCAAGAGCAAGTAATTATATACCTCTGTTGTCTCACACAGATGCTAATAGGAGGGCATGTCTTTACCTGCCTTGACCTCGGGTGTTTACCGGTACCTGTGCAGTTATATTTTCCATGGTAATTTCCTGGATCCTGGTCTGGAACAATGTTCTCAAGGTCTTTCATGATCATTATCATTTTGAACCACCATGGTGTTAAACAGAAGAGTGACTAAAACTTAAAAGTCAGAACATTTTCTTTGAAAATAAGGGAATATAATTTCTCTCTCTGTGAGAAGAATTGTTGTTAACTACAAAATCAGTCTAGGTGTTACAGTTGTCCTCTCCACCTCCTTTAACCTTGCCTTTTAACCTCTTATTTTCTCCACTGTAACAAGTCGAAATCTACAGCCATGCTAGCAGCTCTGCGAGCCTCTACAGCACATAGCAGTCCTTTGAGATGAATGCCATTAATGGCAGGTTAACAGGCTCACATGGTAGCGCTAACATGCCAATGTTGAGCAGGTTTTGTTCACCATGTTCACCATCTTAATTGAGCTTGTCCTTGTCTATTAAAAGAATAATTTAAGTGTTGAGAAGTCCTTACTTTTTTAGCTTTTATGCTTAATTTAAAGTGTGTTTGACATATGCTTTTAAAAGGTGTACTTCTAACTATATCATAGATATCAAGTTCTTAAAGTTATTAAAAATAAATGTACCAATTATGTACTATACTATACTAATACTTAAAGTGGTATGTCTAAGTACCTATAAAAAGTGTATTATAAATTGTAAAGTGTAGTTTTAAAAGGTGCACTAAATTACAAAAAACTTTTAAAATAAAGTATTAGTATTAATAAAGTGTACTTATGAACAGCATACTTATATTCAAGTCCCTGCAAGTATATTTCCAACACACTGGTGATATAATGCAATTGTACTGCAAGTGAGTTTGGACTGCTCATGAGTCCTGATTTTCACTGGTGTACTTCACTTAAAGATTGTAAAAAGTTCAATTTAGCATACTATTTACAATTCAAGTACCCTTAAGTATTACTATGTTCTTCATCAGGTATCACTTAAGTATAATATTTTTTCACTTGGATGGCACAAAATGAAAAGTTAAGGCACCAATGTTGTTGAGTTGAGATGTTTCAATCTGCTCCAAAATGGTGACCTACAGACCGATATCTCCATCCCAAAAACAACTTTGATTTATATAAACTGTGTGCTGTAACAAGCGCTTATTCAGAGTTTGAAATTGCATTGTGTTTGCTGTAGCTCACCAGGGTTTCTTTGCTGTGATCAAACCTCTTGCAGACCACAGCTCTTCATAATTGAGGACACTGGGGTCATTTACGTATACAATTTGTCATTTACGCTCTGTGTAATCCTGCTGACTGTGAATCACATACTGCTGCAAAGGGCAACGTCGGAAAACACCTAAATCAGGAAGATCTGCTTTCAATTATTACCAGACAAAACCCATACAGGACATTTGCACCAAATTAACTCAGTGTTTGTCAGTATGAGAGCGCTCACGTTGTTTCAAAAACAGTGATATAAAATGTAACATCTCAAGGGATCATAAGTTTTACATTGAAATGTCATTTTTTCATCATCTCTTTCTTAACGGTGACGTGTTTGTTAGTCATAAAACGTCTTCACCTAAAATAACAAGACACAAGGTGACAATCATGAGACCAGCAGCAGCATGAACGAATTTCCCAAAATTCCATCTTTTTTTAAGGTAGGGCACTTCTTTTTTTTTTTTTAATCTGAAGATGAACAAATAATAGCTTATGGTGTGACATCCTTATTAAAGGAAAACCCAGAGTATTTTCTCCCCCCAAAAAGGAGCATCCCTTCTAAATCTGCCAGCAAGAAAAAGCCAAGGCTGCCATGTTATTCTTGTTTTTCAAAGAAGAAAGGCAGAAAAAGTGCATCATTTTGCCTCATATGCATTTTCAGTAAATCTATTGGCAAACTTCTTAAGTCATGGCAATCTGGGAAATGCTCTATCAAAGCACTTTAGGTGGGTTCAAAGGAGTACACTCAAACCACAGTCACTGTACAAGCACATTCCCAACAGGCAAAGAAGGAAGTGGCGAGGTGCTTTTACATGAATCACTTGGACCCTTTGAAAAAAAGTGGACCCAAAACACTATAAATACCCTGCTAAGCTTCTTGACCCCAATGACTGGGTTGGACAACACAGAGACAACAACAATGATAGCTTTGCTGCTGCTGGCGCTGGTCGCTCACTCCTTTGCTCTGCCTGTCCCGTCAGGAGAGAAGGACAACTGGCTTTTAGCAGAGGTAAGATCTGAGGTTTTTGCCTTGTAAGCTGCCTTCAAGTGGCTTTTTTTTTTTTGGTTTATTCCACTGCCACAGTGTTAGAATGGAGGAATTTGCGGTTACTCTTTCACGCCAAGATGAATGTCATTCAGCTTTTGTTCTCTTTCAATAAACAGAAGTACCTGCGTCGCTTCTATGACCTTCCTGCTGGTCTCCAAGGAACACAGAGGACATCAGGTGTCTTTCAGACCAAGATCAGGGAGATGCAGAAATTCTTCAAACTCAAGGTGACCAGATCTTCAAAGTAATTATTAATTTTGCTGGTGTTGAATCTTTATATGTGTTCAAGATCTTTGGCTTGAGGGGTGATCTTTGCCCGGCATCTCGTTTTCATGCAAAATCATGTTTTTGTGGAAAGCTTTTTGTAGGAAAGAAGTTGAACTGGGTTGAGCTGAGTTACCTTTATTGCCTTTACAATAGCCTTTGTTAAGAATTTGTTGAGTGCAAGATGGACAGGACAACATTCAACAAACAATAAAACCAGAAACACTGATATTTGATTTGATCTGATTTTTACAGTTTAGGAGTTGAATGGCCTCAGAGAATGTACTTCTTCGGAATCACTGAAGTCTGGACTAAAGGACTAAATCAGTCCTCTTATTGACATCTAATATATTTTCGTTCCACTTCTTCACCTGAAGGTGACAGGGAATCTGGATGACAACACTCTGGAGCTGATGAAGCAGGCCAGATGTGGAGTCCCAGACATCGGGGAGTACAACCACTTCCCTCGACACCTCAAATGGCAAAATAACAATGTCACATTCAGGTATGCATCAAGATGACGCTTGTGACTATAATGTAAATGGTGGAGATGAACAATTCAGGAAATGAACACCAGTATCATTTATTCACTCGTTCGCCTTGTTTCCTGCCCCCTGATGTTCCAGGATATTGAATTATACACCAGATCTGAAGAAGTCTGATGTCGACCGAGCCGTCCGCAATGCACTGAATGTGTGGGCTGATGTCACTCCACTGACCTTTAAGAAGCTGCACCATGGCAACGCTGACATTATGATCAGTTTTGGAGCAAAAGGTGCAATAAGCATTAATTCTGATGTACTGTATAACGTTAGAGTGCATACACAAGCCTACGAGGTGTAGGAGGTTTCTTCACTGCAGCTGCTTGGCTTTGAAGAATAGTGAACATTCTGCTAAACATGTTAAAGAATCTCTCCTTTACTCTGCAGAGCACGGAGACTATAACCCTTTTGACGGGCCTAATGGATTGCTGGCTCACGCCTACCCACCCGGCCAAGGCATCGGAGGCGACACTCACTTTGATGAGGATGAACAGTGGACCAAAGACTCATCAGGTGACACTCATGCACAGATGCTCAACAATCGTCACTGAACTGATTAACACTTACCTGAACAGTATTCTGACTGAGCAACTTCTCTCTGCAGCTTACAACCTGTTTATAGTGGCGGCCCATGAGTTGGGCCACGCCCTCGGTATGTCCCATTCCTCAGACGCGGGCGCCCTGATGTACCCCGTCTACTCATACGCTACAGGGTACCCGCTCGCTGAAGACGACATTGAAGGCATTCAAGCACTCTACGGTGGGGAAATATAGCATGAGACGTGCTGTCATTTTTCCATGGAAATATCATGTGAGCGGTGCATTAATGTCAGCTGTTCAATCACAGGCCCAAACCCAAACCCAAGGAAAGTGAAGCCAAAGCCTGACGCGCCAAACAAATGTGACCCCATGTTAACCTTTGATGCTGTCACAGAGCTCAGAGGGGAAACCATCATCTTCAAAGACAGGTGCAGTAAGAATAAGATGGTAGTACAAAAACTTCAGATATTGATCATCATGCACAAGACTGATAACCTATAACCACAAGAGGGTGTGTGAGGAAGAGTGTGCATTGCATTGAGATCTGCATAGCTCAGTTTGTTCTGCTATGTTTTGTTAAAATGTCGCACCTTGTTGCAGATTCTACTGGCGTCTCCATCCTCAGATGCCAGAGCCTGAGCAGACACTAATCAAGTCCACGTGGCCCACACTCCCCAACAAGGTGGACGCAGCATACGAGAACCCGGAGAAGGACGTAGTCATCATATTTAGTGGTGGGTTACATTGTACTTATTTATTGATTTTTGTCATTACTTCTTAGACACAAGATGCGAACTCTTCTCTGTGTTTCAACAGGCATCCGAATGTGGGCTTTGAACGGGTATAACCTTGTGGACGGTTACCCAAAGTACATACACAAACTTGGACTTCCCAAGACAATAAGGAAAATCGATGCAGCTGTGTACATCAGAGAAACCGGGAAAACTCTGCTCTTCACCGATGAGGACTACTGGAGGTATGTGGTGATGAATATTACATGTCTCACTTATAGGAAAGCTTAAAAGCCTTTAAAACTAGATAGACTGAGTTTGCTTTTATTTGTCGCCCACAGCTACGATGAAGCAAAAGGCACCATGGACACTGGCTACCCTCGATCCATTGAGGACGACTTTCCTGGGATGGATGACGAGATCGATGCTGCTGCTTATCACTATGGTATAATGATTTCAGTATAGTTAAAGCAGAGCAAAGCAGGATTTCTGTCATGCACCAGCTCCATACTGTTTTCCCTAACTGCAATCCAACTGTTTTCTTTCAGGATATTTGTATTTCTACCATGAACACATGCAGTACGAGTACAGTTACAACTCAAGGAAGGTCATTCGCATCCAGAGGACCAACTCCATTCTCAACTGCTGATGAGGTGGTCGGCAGCTGTCAGCAGTGGCTTAACAATATACCCAAACACGCGTTTCAAATGAGACACGGGAGGATGCAGTTCATTGAATGAGCAGAGAAATGGAGACATGCAGGGTAGAGATGACCTGTTCCAGTTAAACAGGCTTATGTCAAATCAGGAAAAAAATGTTTATTTTTACTAGTGCTGGACACCTGTGGGTCATATAATAGATAGAGAATGCTGGGAAATTCCGCACAAATATATTTCCTTTTATTATTTCTATTTATTTTACATCTCTTTATTTGAACTACAAGTTTAACTATGGACAGCAAGATCCTTAGCTGGTTAAGTGTCTTGTCAGAAACAGTGGCCAAATAACTTTAATAAATAACTCATTATTGGGCTACTACTCAACAAAGAGTTTAGTAATTTAATATATAATGTGTTTGTTCTTAGATTTTTATACATTTTGTGAATTACCGTAAAAGCAGAGAAATCAAAGTTGGATTAATGATCGTGATGTTGAGCTGAACGTAAAGTCATTTTGTCCCATTTGGTGACATTTTTAAGTTCCAGCATACGAGGTTGGATCTGAAGTATCATCCTCAACATTGCAGAACTTACTCTACACAGATCTTCATATGTTCAGTATGAGGTTTAACACCTGAGTGGGACAACGTCTGAAACATCCTCCTCTTCAAAGCAGTTTTCTCAACGTAATGCTTTTACCAAATCTCATTTTAGCACTGACATAGTTTTGACATATGTGACAATTGAGAATTTTCTTGTCCTTAAATAAACTCTAAGTCAACTAAGACAATCAGTGTGGTCTTTCATCAGAACAGTGATGTTGTTGTCGTAAAGCAGCTGGACTCTTGCTGCCACTCAAATGCTGCATGGCTATATATAACACACTGACCAGGTGTGATAAATTTCAGTCAGACTGAAGACTTTTGGCTTCAGGTTCATTGATAATCCTCTTTTCAGCTATTGTAATGTTTCCTGGAAACCTTGTGCAAACTATCAGATGATGCCACCTAGCAGGGGATTTTTGTCTTAAAATGATAGAAAAAATAAATGATATATATATATAGATATATAGTTTGCAAATTGGAGGCCTGATAATTCATTAATTGCATCAGTATACAATAAACTTCATTAAAATGCCAAAAAAAAAAAAAAAAAAACACAGGGACATTGAATGCCCAGTAGTGTTAGTATGGCACTTGCATATAGAGTCTGGGTTATGCACATGTAGTTCTCCGTCGTATCCACTAGAGAGCACTCTTATCGATAGTTTGAGTGGTTGAAAGTCTTACTCTGACAGTCCTGGGACAGATCGAGAGAGATGTAGAAAAATAGTAGTGCTAAACAAAATATATGCAAAATCAAGGCAATATTCCCCTGTTGCTGTACTCCAGGTCTCTGCATCGTGTCTAAATCAGTTCCTGACTTAATAAATAAAATATAAATAAATAAAAAAAAAATGCAGGCTTCATTAGCACAACAAATGTTGGGGAGAAATCTTTGACTCTGGCCACATTAGATCCAAACATACCACACATCTATCAGACTGAGCACTAATTATATTAAAAAAAAAAAAAGAGCAATTAGTGCCTCCATCCTCCAGCATTGTGCAACAACTTCAAACCAGTCCTTTCAGTTCTTTCAGTGAGTGAGATGTTTAATGAAAATGAGGAATTTGTGTTGTGTGAATAGCCCAGTTTTGAAAGGTCAGTAAAGTATCTCTATCTCAAAGTTTAGGAAACAGTGCAGCTTGAGCCAAGCAGCCTAATCCACAGGCCCAATCATGTGGATGTAATTACAGTGCAGCGAAGCAGTCACCTCATTTGCTCATTTCCGAGGTATTGCGTGGCGCAGGCTGCACCACCGGTTCACAAATCCTGTGTGTTCATCGCTGATGATGGCTTTGAAAGTCTAAGCTCCAGTTTACAGAAACACAGATGATCTGTCTGAAAGTAATGTGCCTTTAACATGAAGCTTTTTAAAATGAAATTAAGATTGTACTGTCATTTGCATGTGTCAGAAATGATGAATAAAAGGCCATGCATTTAGAACGGGAATTGCAATTTTGCAGCAAAACAAGGGGAGAGACAAGACAAAGGAAACATCTTAACAAGCAGTAACCACTGATACTATTAGAGCTAACTCCAGGCCTGTGCAGAAAATCAAAATCTTCACTTTTCCTGTAACTTTGCCTTGATGCTTATGATGTTTAGAGATGTATATTTGTGGGCTGAGAGAAAGTGCATCCAGTCTGCAAAGACAGAAGAAGCTCTCACAGTAAAGTACAGTGGGTGTAACATTCAAAGCTTTAAATGTTTATTTCAGTGAGCGGACCATTTTGTCTCTTGTACTCCTTGGGGAAAGTTAACAAGACTCTAAATATTTACAACTGATATGGTCTCACTCTTTGGCGGTTTGCAGAAATTGAGCAAGTTTTGTTATTTACTTGACTTTTGCAGAGCGCTGCGACTGAGAAACAAATGAAGTCACTTTTAGCCCCTGTGGATTTAGTTTAGAGGTCACGTTTTTTATCTCATTCCAGTCACAGTCAGGAACCTCTCCCTGCTCCTGCCCCAGTCAAAAGTCATTACCATATCCAACTCTTTCGACTCACTCAGCCGTGAATTTTAATGTCTCTCTACTGCTTACACGTTAGTCTGAGCAGTGATGCTGTGTTTCCTGATGTTTCAAGAACAGCCAGGTGGATGTTTAGCTACATTACTGAGCAATCTAAGGTTTAGATCCTGCAGCCTTTCTGATCATCCTGCTGCCAAGACAAAGAGGGAGCGGTTCAGCCATCAGTGCTCCTGGACTGGAGTGAGCTCTCTGCAGCTAAAAAATGAACCGTAATGTTCTCATCCACCTCTTATTTTTCCATTTCATTATTCTGATGTTATTTTAAGAACTTCGTAAGATGGATTGGTCTGTTTTTAACTTACAATTTATGGGGATATTTGACATTATTTGCTTCTGTTTAAGCACTTTGGAGTCGATAAAAATGTAGAGCAAGGGCAGACACAGATGAAAGAGGTCAATGAAAAATGGCAATGGAGGGGAAAAAAACAACAAAAAAAGGTGGTATCCTTTGAGAAAACCTTCAGTCCAGCCCAGCAGCCCCTGATGGAAACCAGATGGAGGAGAATGGCAGAGAGGGCAGCAGGATATATGCCTTTTCCTCTGGGAAAGTCCCTCCTAAGACCACCAGTATGAGGGGGGTGACGCAAGACTGCTGCTACTCCAAGACTGACTTGAGTATCCTTAGTGTGAGCAAGCAGCATGGTTTTGGGGACATGGGTCACATCATTAAGAGGGTCTTCTTTTATCTTCCTCTTTTATTAGGACAGTTTTTATTTCTGTCTCTCAATGCTTGCACGTGTAAGTGGAGGATCTGGAGGTTAATGTTCTGCTCACACTTACCAAACACACACAGTTCATAACATGCATGTTAGAGTGCAGGTCAGCTAGGTGCAAAGTCCTGAGGGCAGGCAGTGCATTGTTGAAATAAATCTTAACAGGGCTGCTGGTGGAAGTGTGTTATGGTGTGCTTCGTGTTGATAGTGGTAAATGTTACCCTTCTGGGTGTATCTGTTCATCTTACTTCCGTCTATGTTTATTTTCTGTTGCCTTCAGTGTACCGTTGGCCTTCTTGTCTTGCCTTCCTGTTGTCAGTCTTCCTTTTCCCTGAATAGAACAGACACAAAATCTGAAGTCGTTGTGTTTATGAAGCACCCAGTGCTGCACTGAAAAGGCGCAGTCTGTGTTTCTTTCTGCTGCTACATGGATGCTGGAATGTGGAGAAAGTCTGGCTGTGCTCTGTGTTGACCCACAAATAGGTAAACCTGACCAGATACGACCCAGGGGCAGATCCAGCTGTGTTGTAAAAGTCACCAGAAAAGTCAGTGAAAGAGTTGCGACCTTGCAGCGGGCTTTTAGGATTAGTTGCTAGGATGTTTTTGTTTTTTTTGTTTTTTTGAGCACTTAAGGTGCTCATTGCGCAAGATTAAAGACACTATTGGTAATTTGTGAAGAAATGCAGGCAAGGCCTTTGCTGAGAACACTGAATAATGGATTATAAGCTGTTGTTTTCCCCTAAAACTTGATACACAACTGTGCAAAAGTTTGAAATAGAACTAGTTGGTTAAACATTTCTAGATTTGCATGGTGTGAAAATCGAATGTTTTTGTACATTCTAAATGATCGAGCCAGACTTTTGTTATAAAATAAACTCTGTACAGTGCAGTAGCTTTTAACAATACAGGGATGCTTAAATAAAAAATGTTCAGTTTTATCCGTGGGGGTGAATAAACTACCAATATTTTGATCAGTAGCCTTGCGGGTACTCCCATTTCTAACCATCATTTTGTGTGAATATGCTTCTTTTTTTCACTCTGTGTAAGAAAACACAGTGTAAGCAAAAATGGAAATAAGCTAGTTGTCGATGAGAGTAACATGATCCAGGATTTGTTCCTTGACAAGCAAAGTCATGCTTTTCCCTCACATACCTCTTGTCACACACTGAAGATACAAAACAGATAACAGATGTAACCTGATACTGTTTCAAGACCTCCAATAAGGAACAATGTGCTGTAGTATCACATGGTGGTGTAACATCAGTGCTAAATGAAGGGGAATAAGACAACATGAAGTGCTGACAAGTCTGGCTGAGTACGATCTAAATCTCAGACAACTGCTCGATCTTGCTGACTTTGCCATCATGTGATAAGTCCAACACAACCAAAAAAAATACTTTGGCTCAAGATGGAAGTGTCATTTCAACAAGCTGGGGTAAGTTTGTGATGTGAATACACCAGCAAACAATTGTCCTTTCTCTGCTTTACAAAACATGACCTCAATTTCCCAGCAAGGGAACAGATGTCGAGCGCAGAGTGGTGAACAGCTGATGGAAGTGTCCGAACTTCAGTGTAAGAACCTCTTTTAGTATAACACGACAATCATCATAATGAAACTGCTATTGCACAACTCTGACCTCTGGTCCTCCACACGCCCAGTCCTGGTACAGTTTTAGAAATGATGGGTCAATTTAAGGAGTTGTTTATTCTTCTAGAGAAATTTTGGGGAAATCAGAGGTTCCCAGTCTGGTTTTTTTTCATCATTATCCAAGAAACTAGTGTTTACTTACGACCCCTTGTCACAGGTTGCTCAGTTCTCCAGGTTGGGACAGAGTGTTACAGTGTAACACAAAATAATTAAAAAAAATAGATATCTTTGTGTTGCATTTAAGTATTTCCCCCTTGGGAGGTCGCAAGATGATGCCTATAACTACAGTGCTGCATTAAGTTTTTTTATATGAATGTCAAACATAATCCTGCACATGGACCCTTGCAAATGTCGAGGATCAAACGAGCACAATGGTGTAAACTACATGAATGTGTAAACTGTAATTGTCTTTAGGATTTATAATGCCATAGGTTGGTACAAACCTCCACCGTTTTAGTGGCTCTTAGGAAAACAAGCAAATCTTTGTGGTGTGTGACAAGTTGAGCTGATCTTTTGTTTGTCTGAAAAACAAAACCTCTGTGCTGAGCTGCAGCGCGCTGACACAGTGCCTTGGTGTCTATTGTCACGGCGGCACGGCAAGGCAGAGGGTGTTCAGGGCATCAATAGGTCAGTATCACGGCTGTCAAATGAGAGCTTCAAATCTGTTTCAGCCCTCCTGGAAACACAAAAAACGGTTGTTTTCCAACAATTATTAAGTTTTACATTCTAAACAAAAGCTTTGGAAGCGTGCTTCTCAAAATAACACGCTCGGGTTTCACAGCGTCCCATGGGAGGGGAAAGTAAAGCCTCGCAGTGCTCGGAGGGTACGGGCTCATTGTTGAAGCAAAGTGAATTAGTTGCTTGGATAGCTTGATCCTCCAGAGGATCTATCAGGGAAGGTCAAATTACATTTGTTTGATAGTTGTTCAAGCAAGAGCAGAGCACTTAATAAAGACACCCTGGTTCTGCTTGCCTGAATTAATTATACACAGTTCAAAGCCTCCCTCTCCTTTGAAGTAATTACATCTCAGAGCCAGACCAGTGCAGAGAGGCGAGTGATTACCATTTGATTTCTTCGCTCACGTGTCTCACACCAACTTAATGCAAACAACACACCTAAATTGAGTTCAAATGTAAAATTAGAATTTTATTAAAGTGCGCTTTCCGCTACTGCTGTGCTTTGAAAACCAGACCAGAAAATCAGGAGGACGAAGCCCTTTTTTAATTCAGTAAGAGGCAAGAAAATCTTGTTCAAACTTGCATTAATGTGAATCTTCTAGCGATTACACCACAAATGTAGGCACATTGGATATGCCAGCAAATACTGTTTTTTCAGACGTCAGCTGACTGAAAACACACCTCACTCAGTCCAGGGCTCTCACTAAGCCAGCAGGAAATGCATCCAGAGAGAGTGAGCAGAAAAAGGCCTCTTGTTGTCCTGATTACAGCCCCTCTTCCTACGCCTGACAGTTATTTACAGAGGTCACCTACGCCGTCTTTGTTCTGTGGACATATTTGAACACGTCTGTTTTTTTACTTTCATGGGAAATGAACCCTCTGTGGCAACAGTTAAGCAACCATGTTCCAATTAAATGTCACTGCACTTCTTTGTGAGCTCAGCAGGGTTTGTTTTTCAGTGTCAAACAGAAATGTCAGCTTTTCTGTCAAGGTCTCAACTGATTCCAGGCCTGAGAGAAACTGTGAAACGCTGCTATAGGTGATTTTATATGCTGTGCTTCATTGCGTGTTTTTTCTGAGCAGAGCTGCCGACGGGCACACAGAACATCACTGTCGTCAGCAAGCTAGTTTATCATGTATCATAGAGATCATATGTCAAGACATTTGTGCTGCTTTTCAACACATCTGTGCATGTCCCAGACTGGACAGAGGGACATTGTTTGGAGCAAACTGAAATGTAAATAGACCTGACCTGACCTTCATTCAGCACAGCTTTCTGATTAAGTTCTTGTCCAATGAAGTATCAGCCATATCTGACATTCTTCATCACATTACTTCACTTCAAGCTATCATAATTAATAATAATTCATGCCCAGACATGAAAAAAATCCCCCACTTGTGATCTGTAACCTGTTCTGTTGCATTCCCCAGATGTCTCCGCCATTTCACCGCGACATAGCGGGTGTTTATCTCACCACTACTGACTGCAACCGGGACAGTTTCTGATGGATGGTCAGCTCCTTTGGTCTCAACAGGCCATCGTTTCAGGAGGTGGACAAAAAAAAATGCAAACATCTGGAAGTATTTTGTGCAATGGGGTCAATCCATTGAGGGCTCCTGGAGAGCCTCCTACCAGTTTGAAGAGAAGAGCCGCATTCTAACACACTACAACTGCAGGGACGTTGGTTCCTTTAAAGACCTACCAAAGGTCCTCTGTGTTCTCAAGCACGTTCAACAATGATGTAATCTGTGACAAACCCTTTTGGTTTAGTCAGCCTTATTTTGGCTGTTTCTGGGTGTCTGGGAGTTTAAAAGATGTGTCACAGAAAAGGAGGCATAATGTGAGTGCTTTCTCTGTCTCACAGGACAAACACTCGTTGCCAGACACCACACAGGAGCTGCCATGGCTCAAACCCGGCTTTCTCTCTCTTTTTCTCCTTTCTCTACTCGTCTCGCTCCCTCCGTGGCAGTTTGCCAGCCCACTGTAGCATGGTATTCTGCCAAACCCTGGCGTTTCTGCCCACTTTACTGGTTTTTAAGGACCATTCAAGACCATAAGTGTGTGTATGTGTCTGTGTATCCAGACACTTTCAAGTAAATACAGCAACAAAAAAAAACTCTATACAAAGCATGTTACTGAGTTGTAAAAAAAGTGAAGAAACTACTGTGAGAGTAAAGCTTTGAGATCTAAAGCTTTCCTCTTGTCCTGTAGAGAGGCACACCCTGCGATGACTCAGTCCTGTGCGTAGAGATGCATCACGCACAGCTTTCAAAAAGAGGATCTCCAGCAAAATGTTAAATACAGTGTCGACACTGACACGTTCTTTCCCTGTTTGCGGTCTCATTTTTAATGTGTGTTTATGCTACTTCGTTGACACACCTAACAATTGTTGCCATTTTTGCATCAAACAGAACATCCAGCAACCACTAAGTGTGAGAATAGTCAATTTATTACACATGATTCAAATATATATATAAAGCTATATACAATATAGTTACATAAATAGAAACTCCTAAACCAAGACTGGGCTCAGCTGACTTTCAAAAAAAAAAAAACAAAGGTGGATTTCTTTTAAAAATTCAGAATCAAAACACTAAAGGCCCAAAGTCTTTACAGCTTGCTGACATTCAAAACCCTTACATGCAGTCTTGAGGCTGATCGTCCTCTAAGGTCCACAGAAATACCACGGGAATGCCAAGGTAAGATTACAAAACACAGCGTGGTGCAGCTTGGTGTTTACACATCAACACCGACACATGTACCTGCACCACTTTGTTAACAGTAAAAATTGTCGTACTTCATTGGCCAAATTTGTTATGAAACTATGGTCTTTCTCAATTGGAGACTGATGAGACTGGTTGAAATAAAATCCCAACCAACATGTACAGGCTTGTTCTCTCCTGTTGTGTTATGTCATAAAAACAAACAAAACTACATGCACCTAATTTGCAACGGTCCAACTTAGTGTCATTATTTAAATACAATGAACAAGTTGTCAGGTTGGGCTGTATTCATAGAAACGAATTCAAGTAATGAAATGATCATTCTGTGGGTATGAAAAAGAAAATATTTTACACTCAACTAAGCTTAGTTACAGTGTGTGTAACACGACTTTACTGGAAGTTTCCCAACGAGACCGTGCTCAAAAAAAAAAAAAAAACTCTAATCCTCGGATTGTAGAGTTTCAGATTTTTGGGAAGTAAGCTTATTATCTTTCTAGCTGAGAGTTACATAAGAAGACTGATACCGGTCATATGTCTGTACGGTACATACAGAGCTACAGCAAGCGGCCAAGCTAAGCCAGTTAGCTTCGCCAGAAATAAAGACAGTAAAATGGTAGCCTGGCTCCATTCAAAGGAAAAACAAAACACCTAATTAACAGGTAATATCTCAATTCTTTAATGCACATAAAAGTCTAAAGACAACTGGTTGTGGCTGTTTAGAGGTTGGTTGCCTTAAAACCTCATGACATGACTCCAGGCAGTGACTAAACCGCCCAGGAAACAGGACTTCCCCTAACAACCACATTTATTAGGTTTTGGTTTTTGTATGGATTAAACAAATAAAAATAATTAGTGAGCTTGTAGTGCTGGTAGATGAATTTGTTACCTTTGGGAAGAATCAGGCTAGCCTTTTGCACCCATTTCCACTCTTTATGCTAAGCTAAGCTAGCGTGAAGCCAGTTAGCTTTCAGTCTTCTGATCTAACTCCCCACCTGAAAGCATGCATTTCCCAAAATGTCAAACGATCCCTTTAATCATTTCAGCAAAACATCACATTCAAAGTCAAAAGAAAAATCTTAGTGGTCAAATATGTTCTTCAGTGTGGATATTATGAGCAATGTAAAGAGAGTTTCTACTAAGACTGAGTGATATTTAGCCATGTGTAAGTGCATCATTAAAAAAATACTGTGAAAGTGCAAACTTTAAATGACAAACGTGACGTAAGAACACTGCTTAAAGTTTTGGGTTGATGAAAGGTTCCCTACTAGTTTAGGCTAATTGTTAAGATGAAAAGAAGTTGCTCTGTGTCGTGTAAAATGCTGTTCATTTTGTCACTGTGTTTGAAAGAGGTACAGCATTTACGATCCTTGTGTCAAGAGTTCATGAAGGCTACATTAAACCTTTAAGACAGATTTCAGTTTCACCTTGGAACAGAGGTCATCAAGTGAGAGTAACACAAAGAAGTGTTCTGCAAATCAAAGCAGATAAGGCACAGCTCTGGCACTGGGACGGGAAGGGCTGGGGGGACTGGCTCCATCAGAACTAGTTCGTACAACATGTCCGAGCAGGAAATCAAAGTGTTTGCAGTTGTTCCGAATGGCTGCACTAGAAGGCGGACCCCGTCACAAAGAGGGGGGTTGCGATATTGTCTAAAACGGGGTGACCAATTTCACTTGGTGTTGCACGCAGTCGCTCATATGAAAAGTACCAGAGATGGTTGTGTCAAGAAAGAAAGCACTTCTGACGGAGTATACTGGCCCCTTAAGGAATGGTCCATTACCACAGTCTCACAACACAATGCCCTCCACATTACAGTTCAGCACCTCGTTGTGTTGGACCTGACCCAGCTGCCGGTGGAACTGTCCCTGCTTCTGGGTCCTCCAGCAGTGGATTTGTTCTGCCAGTGTAATACTCTTAATACTGGGCAGGTGAGTCAGCATGTTATTTGGCAAGGATGCCACACCAGAGCTAGACAGATTGAGCTCTTGCAAGGAGTCTAGTCCGCTAAAAACCGCAGGGCTCAGAGTCTTGAGCTTGGGGTTGTTTGAGAGATCCAGGACTTGCAGGCTCTGGAGGCCCTTGAAGCTGTGTGACTCGATTTCCTGAAGCTCACTGAGGCCACTGATGGATAAAGAAACCAGATCATTCAACTGAGCGAAAGCTCCCTCCTTGATTCGGGTGATGGGGTTACTGTCTAGATTGAGGTACCTTAACGGAAGACCTGCCAGTCTCGGTACGCTCAACAGCCGATTTGCTGACAGATTTAAGCTTTGAATGTGTAGTACTCGCCCACGCAAAGTCATGGAGACCGACACGAGCTTGTTATGAGACAGATCCACACTGACAGGTTCACCGTTAACTTTAGTAGTGAACACGTCCATGTCGAACTCTTGGAAGCTGTTGTGGCTGAGGTCAACTTCAGCCAGAGGGAGGCCAGAGAAACAGCTCGGGGAGAGGCTCTCCAAGCTGTTGTGGCTCAGATCCAGAGTCTCCAGGTAACGCAGCTTGGACAAAGCATTGGGGCTTACCTGAAAATGTGAAGTGAAAATGTGAATGTGAATTTTTCAGTATTTATGTATAAAAATCACAATCTTCACTTATCATATTAACAAAAGACCATGGTTATAGTCTAATTTATTCACTAACAAAACCACTGAAATGTTTACCTGTAAAATACTAAAACATAGCAAAGCAGTAGTAGCAATATGTAGAGAAGACTCCTTTACCTACAATAACTGATTTTTTTTTTTTTTTTTACCCACGACAAAAACATTTAACATTGATATGGTGAACTTGTTAGCCAACAGCTTCCTATCTACACATCTAGCAGCAAAGAAAGAACATTAGCATTCATTTGGAGCTGTGTTTCTGGACACCAAACAAATTTTACATCCAATATTTACTCTAGCTCTGTTTTGGTCCCCACTAACTCCAGGTGGAAATGTCTGGTTCTTTAGCTGCTAGCTTTGTCTGTTTGCCTTTCAGTGCTGGGGAGTCACAGTAGGTGGGGTTTTAGAGCTTTTTTTTTTTCAAGAAAACAGCTGCTTTCTACAGCTACAAACACTGTGAAAGGTAAGTAGCAGCCCTGTAACAGCAAAACCTCTCAGTGTACTGAACGACAAGTGGAAGCATTTTATTGATTATAAGTTGAAGTTTTCATTTGTATAGGCAAGAATGTGTTACTTTTCCAAAGGTTACATAACTGATTTCAGACCAAACAGCCTTGACTTGAGTTCCTCCAATCACTGACCTTTGTTATATGGTTGCTGCTTAGGTCCAAGCTAACAAGGGTGGTGTAGCCTGGACCAGCTAACATGGTGTCGCTGAGCGGGCCCATGGCGTTAGAGGACAGGTCTAAGGAAGCGGTGTCCAGTGGGATGGGGACGGGCATGGTGGCGCTGGGTCCCAGCCCACGGCAATCCACCCTGGTCAGACTGAAGCTGTCGAACAGGCCATAGCTTTCCACCTCACAGTGACAACCAGGGTGGCAGTTCTTGACAGCACTGGACTGGACCGAGGCCAGCAGCGATAGGCCAAACCACAGGAGGAGCGGCATTATGTTCTGAAGAGAGAACAAATTCAATATTTACCTTTGAGCTCTTTGACTTTTCTCTCATGAAAAACATCCTTTATCATGTTCAAATCAGCTTTCAAACAACAATGACAGAAAATGGACAACCCCAACTACCAGATCAGGTCAGTACACCTTGTCCAGACTCATTCAAACAACACCTTGTTTGTGCTTTCAAGGATTCGAAGAGCCGTCCCTGTTCAAATGCCATCTTCTAGGTATTTATTAGGCTGTTTGAAAAGACTTTAAGCTTTTATTCGTGCAACTTGAGTAGCCCGAATTTCCCTCCCTTTTGGCTTCCCAACAGATGTGACCTAATTTCTTTTGATCAAAGAGTTCATTTGCACTTTCTTAGTTTACTCTGAATGTATGATTGTAAAAATGGAAAGTTGGGTGTATATTCCTGTTCCATCTTCAAATCAGGAAAATAAGAGATGTCCCCACTATCTGAGCACAGCATCAGTGCCTCGGTGCATTAAGACAAAATAAAACAAATTCAGAGGCAACTTCTCCAAAAAATGATACTGCCATATGGTCTATTACTGTAACAGCACTGCATGAAATAACAGTGGAATGGAAAGCTTCAAAATTAAATAACCAACAAAAGGAAACAAAGCATGCACATTCAAATCATATGAATCACTCATTTTTAGTATTAATAGAAAACGCATAATGAAGCAAATACAATACAGTTCATACAAAAATAATGAGTGAACGAAAATGACACTAAAGATATCAATATATAAATACTTTGATTTGAAAGCAGAGAAGAACTGACAATACCTTTCATTCAACTGCTGCTGCAGCTGTTGCCCTTGTCCCTTCATGTGTAAATGAATTAAGTTCACTCAGTTCAATTTAAGCAATGTATGTACACACACACACACACAGTTGAATGAGTATGAAGTGTGGACAGAGGTTAGGAGTTGTGTAACAGGTAGAAATGAACAGTCATGGTCAAGTGGCCCAGACATGACAGAGCAAAGCGTGAGTTAAAGACACAACGCAAGGTTTTACAGCATGAAATTAGATTAAACCGAGCCTTACGAAATGCAATTAAAGCTTAAGTCGGTCTCTCAGTTGGAGGTGAGCAAACTGCACTTATTGATCGGGCTGTCACTTGGCGCAACCTGACACAGGATTCTAATGGCCTCGCTTGTTTTTCCTCATATTCTTGAAGGCATTTGTTCCTGACTGACAATGCAATAAACTTGACATTACAGAGAGCCTAAACAATATTTGAGCATTCCCATGAGTGAATCCTGGCCTCTGAGCCTCAGACTGACATTCATTTTAAATTCTTAGACTTTACTTTATTGATCGCAATTGGGAAAATCTTTTATTGCAGCAGCAGGTCAAATATACACATAAACATAAAACAGATACAATAAAGAAGAAAAAGGATGAGAATAAAACTAGGAGAAAAGAATGATCTTAAAAAATGTAACTAAGTATCTAAACATAGAACAACAGCATTTGTAACTTAGTATATAGTTATATAATATGTATCATAATTCCAAAAATTTCCAAATGTCTTACAGGACAGACAGCAAAGACACACTAAGTCACTCAGGTTACAGATGTTACCAGGTTTATTTGACAGGGTTAATGTTTTTTAATCTTGACTTATGTAAGAGGACAAGGTTGCATGGCTGCAGCCTAGGCAGGCTAATTACGACGGCTCAAAGTCTACTTGCACACCTCTGTCTAGCGCTTTCTGCTGGTTTGACCCATGAACTCACTACGTGCTGCTGGCTGCTTGTAATGCTGAGAATATCTGATTACATAAATGTAATCACCTGAAAGATTTTAGTTGTCTCACAGGGTACACATGGTCTGCCATTTACTGCTATGTAGTATAAAATCTTAATGAATACAGAATTATTGTCTTCTGCTGCATGAAGGTTCTAACTGATATTAATAATGGTATAGTGTGTGTGTGTGTGTGTGTGTGTGTGTGTGTGTGTGTGTGTGTGTGTGTGTGTGTGTGTGCGTGTGCGCTCTGGGTGGAGGCCTGAAAGCCTCCAGCTGCAGGTCTTGACCAAACAGGAATGGGCGAGTTTCATGACAAATGAAGCTGAGTACACAAATCTTTCACTCACTGAACAAATGTGAACAAGATGCTTTCTGAAGCCAAACCAGAGTCCACCCATGAAATGAATCACTCATAAAGGACAGAGGGAAACTCGAGTCATCATGTGACCAGATCTCATGCACAGTGTTTCGGAAATTAACTTTCAACTTACGGTTTCTATGGCAACTGCTAAACTTGTATGTTTAGTGCACATATAACATCATTAACTGTCATTAAAAAAAAAATTAAAAAAAGGTCCTTCTCCACCCTTCCACCTTCAAGGCTTACTTCACCTCCAGCAAGCTGCAGGCCTCAGAGATGTGCCTCGTCTGGACGCCACAGAGCAGCCGCATGCAGACTAAACACAGGAAACTGCCAGTAAAACCAAGTGCTCATCCGTTTTTTCTGTCTACCACACCAGCCGTCAGCAGCTCGTCACCTCTGTGTGGTTTCGCGGCCACATTCAGCCGTCCCTCCTTCCTTTCCTGCGTCCTTTGCTCCATCTGTTGCTTCTGCGAGGACTGTAAACTTTCTGCTCCAGCTGTTCTGCTCGACCTCTCAGCAATAAATCTCGGCTAACAGCAAACTGCTTCTGGTGCTGCCTTCAAATCAGACACATTCGGACTACTGCAATTACCCAAAGGCAGCGGCAGTTAGAGCGGCGCACCCCCCTGAGTGGACAATTGGCAAAGACCTGTGAAATCACGCCCCAACACCTTCTCACTTTCCGAGGCCCTTTCACACCTCTTTGTCCCAAGAAAGCAGCACAACAACCCCTGCTGTGCTCTGAGCGACCATCGGCCATTAGCTTTTTACTTACCCACCTTCATACAGCAAATATATACAGCACTGATTACTTTTCCGAGCACGATTTTGACTGAACCACATTTTATCACCTTGTAAACACATGCAGACTTTTGCAAAACTTGGTCACTGTGATAATCCAATTACCGTGGTGCGCTATCAGTGTAAACACAATGATGTAACGTGTCAAAAGCCAATATTAAAGCACAGCTTTTATTGCCCACAAGCAATACACTTATCTAATGTCAAACAAAAGATTTCTTCTTCCAGCTGGCTTTTCTTTATCTAAATTTATTCAAAAAATAAAGGAGACAGTGAACGTACCAAACATAAAATCTCCTCTGTTCTCCCATTTAAGTCATTTATTTGCATCTGTGTCAAACATCATCTGCGCCTCTCTGTTTTCCAGCATCCTGCAGTGTTCTGGTGTATTCTTCACATCTTTAAGGCGGCTCTCTCCCAATTTAATCTTCAAGTTGAAGGCTGAAAACTGTGTAATTAGAAGATGGATGCCACGCTAATCCTTTTTAGCCAAATTAATGCATGACACCGAGGAGGAGGCAGTGAGTTTCACTTAAACTGATGGTACTTAAGTGTTTTAAAACAATTAGGCAGCAGTGGGATGCCTACGGGTACAGCAAATAAATACATTCACATGCAAGAGGACTGATCAGATTCATCAAAGTTCATTTCAGCTAAGCAAAAAGAGACAGTGTTCAGATATCCATCACACGGCCTGAATATAATGGGCACTTCCGTCAAGTCCAATTTTGAAGTACTTGCTTTTGTCCTGCACTACAGTTATCTGACCGTTTAAGTGGCTAGTTTGGTTGTGAATTTAGATTTTACCTGAAAAACAAACAAACTGTGATCTGTTCATTTCGTAGAGCTTTGCTTTGTTATAGATTACAGGACCCAACAGTGAACAGCAGCCTCACTTCCATCGGCAATACCATGAAAATGCTGCTTAGATCTACCAGTAATAATAATCCAATCATGCAATATGTAACATTATGCAGCACTCTCTGTTCATACTTGGGCAATTAACTAACATTTTGTTCAATATTTGACTTGTAACAGAGTAGTTTGCTTTGCAGAAGTACTAAAAAAACTTTTTCCACCACCACCACCAACACAACCAGCACCTATGCTAACAACCCCTAATTGAGCTCTCCTTTCTTTCCTTTTAGGTCGGTTTTGCAATCTGTTTCCAGCTGACTGTCCTCCTCTTCGTCACTAAAGTCTGACCGGCTCAATCAGTGAGTGTCCTCTATGCACAGACACAGTGGACACTCACTGCCTGCCATCATCACCTCTTCAGATCCACTTTCCTGCAGCCGCAGCTGCATTTTCACACAAATTATCCAAAACAATCGTCACGTGTTTCTCAAGGTACCGTTAACAATACCTCCAATCAAAGCCGACCACGCCCCTCTCAGCTGTCAATCACGGCTCCACATGTCACCTCTGCGCGTATCATTTGCGGGAGTTATCACACTGCGTGAAGTTTGTGAGTCTGTGTGAAAAATTTGCGGGAACAGGGCTGTTTGAGGCTCAGTCGGGACTCCAGGGGCGGTTTCTTCAACGCGGAGGAAAACGTGAAATCTGATCTGACCACAGAGGTCCGCTGGTCTGCTGCTTTCTGTGTCCGAAACCACACCGCTCCCACACCAACATTTCACACTTTGTGACACGCAGAGAAGGGGTGGAAGAAGAGGAATTTAGAAAATGTCCTACTTTCAGTACTTTTTTCGTTAGCCTAGGTTCTGAGAAACTTACTTTGGTACCTTCCATGCAGACAGTCCGCTTTTCGGCTGCTTTTCACTTCACGGCTCCCATTTTCCAGACCCCCATGGAGCTCCCGTGTCCCGCTGGTTTGTGTGTCTGCCGGTTCACATGAACTCTGCAGGTTCCCCCCGGGTGTCTGCTCCGCTACGATAAACTGTCAGGAGCTGGAAACACTGGGAGACACTCGTCTGTTCCCATCCCACAAAGTCCGTCGCCTCGCATTACCACCGTCAAGCCCGCCAGTGTACAAAATAAGAGCACTTCCTGTCGATGCTTTCCAAAACAAATGTTTTAAAATATACTGCCTGCCTTTGTTTATGGTTTCACTCTATGTTTTCGTAAACATTTGAGCTAAATAACGCCAGTTGATATAAATGTTGTAATCCTGTTCATGTCAGGTTGGTTTTGTTTTTGTGTTGTCTTGGCTCCTGTTGTTATTGCGCAAATAACACCTGGATGTGGAATCAATTACAGCTGGTAATTAGCCTAGCCTTTCTTTTCTTCATGACTTTAATTATGGCATAGTTGTTTTTTTTTTATTTTACACACAGAGAGAAGGAGTGAGAGAGAGAGCGTTTGATGAAATATTTATTGGAACTGCCTCAACACATATTACCTCAAAAAGGCTACATTTCTGAATTACAGAATCCCTTCACCAATGTTAAAACTTTTACTTTTGAAACCCCACATGTGTAACTTCCGCTCTCGGTCTACAGCCTCAGGTAGCTTGAACGCTGTTTGTGAGTGCGCGCCCTAGTGGAGACGCCGCAAACAAACCCACATGAAAAGAAAAACTGAAAACAGTGTTACGCAACAAGGCGGCGGTTTGTTTCATTTGGCCTGAAGTTCACATTTTGATGAAACTGATTAAAAGAAATAATATGAACAGGAAACACAGACTTTTCCTGTTGCTGCCTACGCAGCAGATCTGGCCTGGTTCTTTACAAAAAGAGCTGCTAGTGTGGCAAGCAACATTTGCACAGACAGATCGTGCAGGTTTATTTTAAGTAATTTAATGAAATATTTTATACTATTTCAGTAACATGTCATTGCAATGTGCAAATTGGAAAACACTGTGACAGTAAAGAATCAGTCTTTTTTTTTTTTTTTTTTTTTTACAAGAGCACGATAGCCATGCATTTATTGTCACATAGCAGCTCTGTGGAGACATCAGGCTTCATCCTGTACAATGAGACCCTGTGACAAGTTCTCGAAAAGGACCAGGACCAGAAACACACAGGTCAAGTGTGATGAAATATATGGTGAACATCTGTTGCTGCTCACACAAAGCTGAGGGGCCTCCGTTCGTCATCTGCTGTCCTCAACCATTGTTTTCCTTGTGAGAGCATGACAGCATCGCAGCACACACCCATACAGCACTGCATACAAGTTCACTCACACTTACACTTTGAACAACACATGCTTTTGGGACAACAAAAAAAACATTTTACAGTAAGTTGTGATGGAAAGGGGAAACTATTTTGCCAAGTCATTTGGTGTTACACATGTACACATGTAGATACTTGTATCTTCACACACACACACACACACACACACACACACACACACACACACACACACACACTTCTTGTATGCCGCAGCGTCTGGGAATCTTCAAGGCTGTAAAGATAAGATGGGGGGAGGTAGACAGAATGCAGGGTGCAGTATCAGCCTGGAAAAATGCAAAAACCTCAGAACCTGTGTAAGAAAAACATGAAAGATTATGATAAATATCCTCCGTAAATCAGGCATGACCAGAGTGGACATGCATCATCATATAGAACATTACAATGAGTGTGTAGTGGATGTTTGCTGATTCAGAAAGAAAAATGGCTTGGCTATTATACAGACTGTTCGAGCTCATCTTTATTGATTTGTCCTCCCTTGTTAAGAAAAAATGTCATGACATTTAGCATTTAGGTAAATCTTAATCCCCGATGCACAGGGTTCACTCCCTTTATCTCAGTGCAGTAAACTTCACTGTATGCTTTTCCACTAGATGGCGCCAGAGCGAAAGACATCCTCTAATAAATGAACCGTCCGTCGTTGCACAGTCATGTCCCATGAAGCAATCAAGGGACACCTACTCACTTTTAAATAACTGAGACGTTTCATGGACGATAACAGAAAATTAAGAAATAGTTGATGACATCACAACATTCAGTGCAAATTCATGTTTTCTGCCTTAGTTGTGAGTGTTACGCTCCACCCTTAGATGGCTCTATGGGGCGAGCTCCACAGAAAAACACCTTCAAAAGAACCAAAATCCATCTGGTTTATTAACATGAAGACACCAGCCTCCCTTCTGATGCTGACACCGGAGCTTTCAGGCACTTCATCCTCACCGAGCGACCACAGGCTGTCACCTGGGAAGAGTGAGGACAGCAGAGGAAAAGGGACTAACAGTACAGGGAACACATAAAGCCATCGGTGAACACCAGCTGTGTTATTGTATTCTGGCAAGCTCAAAAACCTCAGTGTAAATTATGTTCATGATAGGCCTGAGATTCATATTGATCCTGCATGAACCGTGTCAAATATGTAGTCCCAAAAGTGACTGATGCCATTAACAGTGTACCTCATGTTTTATTCATATTGTTCAAAAAGTGCTTTGATATAGGTCTCCTCTCCCTATTTGAAAAAAAGGGCATTTGATTAACTGAATCCAGTCACTTGTATCTTATGGTGTGAGTTCAGAGAGCGGATCCCACACACTCGTAATTAGTAGTTACTCTGTATTTGTTGTAGCATATGTTTGAGGACTTCATAGTATAGTTCAAATTATGAATATACAGCAATTTTGTTCCCTGGTGTCTACATTTACCCTTCACTGGTGTACTCTTTCCACCCATCTCTTCATTTATCCTGTTTTATCAGTCCAAGGACGTGTTTGCATCCTTTTTGCTCACACTGCATTTCCCATTTTCCTTCTTGTCCAACTGTATAATGAGAGGAGAGAGATGTGACTTGACTACACTGGTACATTTTGAGTGGTTTTATGTACCTCCCTATTCTTCTTTCTGACTTTTTATTTATTTTAGTTTCTCATCTCATTGTATATTTAATGTTTTTTTGCTTGTGTTACATGTGTCTAACAAAGCACAGAGCTCATCTCAGGCGCAGCATCTGATGCGTTGTGTTCACCGCTCACTGGGTGGACATAGCGCTGAGTCGTCACTTCTGTCCTCTATTCCTGGATGCAGGACAGCATTGTCAAGGTGGTGTGTTTAAGAGGCTCATCAGCTTACGAATGGGGATATGGGTCAACAAAGGTGGCATCACTTTCCAGCTCCATGTGCACACAATGCAGTGTAATATTCCTGTAACTGTGAACTGTAATATTTCTAAAACATCTCTATAATGTTTCTTTGCTGACTCATGCCTTTGGTCAGGTTTGAGACTGTCCTTAAAACACAGACATACAGTGTGAGAAAGAGGCAGGCAAAGAGAAGGGGGGAAGGAGACAGAAAAGGTAGATTAGTCTCTCTCTCTCTCTCTCTCTCTGTCTCTCTCTCTCTCTCTCTCTCTCTCTCTCACACACACACACACACACACACACACAGAAATAGAAAGCTATGATATGTTAAAGATCTGGTGAATGATATAAAAGTCTTTGATGTATTGCTTTCTGATGATAAAGAACTGATTTATGATTTATAACAGTCACTGACATGAGCTTCAGTGTAATCACTGCCACTGCATGACATGGTATTTCTGTTAAGTCATCCTTCCAGCCCATATTTTGTCTTCATGCACAGCTGATGTTGTGGCAACCAGCTGTTCCTGGACTCATTTGTCAGGCAGGCTGCTTAGGCTGCTTCACCTGGTGGAGTCTTCAAAAAAAAAAAAAAAAAAGCTGAAAAGACTGACGCAGGCAAAAGGCAGCAGAACTCAGGGGACCCACAGGGAGAGCCCTTCGTTATCTTTAATTACCACCACTCCACCAGGGTTCAAATTCATTTAAACTGTGGAACCTGCTGTACTGAGGGCATATTAGACCAATTAAGGCATGGTTCAGGTGTCTTCGTGCGGTGTGGCTGAGGTGTCTCCATAGCGAGATAAAATGACCCCACTCTGCCTGTCACAAAATGTTGGCTTATTAAATCGATTGCATGATCTTCAGCGGGGAAAAATGCTTTGGGACTATATGTCAGCCGATGCGGAAAGGCCTGACTGCCTCTCCAGGTCTACATGATAACAAGGCTTTTAGAGTAGACTAAGGCCTGTTGCCAATCCTCTTATATTGTGCCTCACTGAAAATGGATTAGTGAGTAACACCTATGTTTTGGCCCCGGGTCACTTTGGAGGGATTTGATTGAATGGGCCTGGAGCTGACGCTGGCCTCTCCATATTGACAATACTCTTCCATTTGAGTTATTTGAATTGGTCTTTTTGAGGCAGATTGCTCTTTTTGGGTTTGCTTTTGAACTCGATCTGGAGTAATCTTTGTTTTTCCAAAGACATATGTGAGACAATCCGAGGAGCACAGGTGATCTTTCCTCCTTCGTCAGACATGCCGCCTGTGAGCAGAGCTGTTTTGGTGGAAACGCACGGCAGCCTTCAGAGGCGCTGACTGCGGGATGTAAGTAGCTCTCCAGGGTGCTGAAGTTGTCTCCAAACGCGACGGACGCCAGCGCCCGAGCTCTGCCTGTCACTTTGAGCCCATGATCCAAACGCCATGACTTACACGTGCCTCCGTCGGATCCTCGGGGCGGACAGGTAAGGTTTCTGGGGATGGTGGCGGTTTATGTGGACACAGAAAAACGGATCCGAGAGGACACCTGTGAGTTTGTCTCATCGGACCTCGACGCTGTCCTGATGGCATCAAATAAATGGCAAGTGGCGCATTTGTTTCAATTCAGTTATTTCTGACTCATAATAGCCATTCATTTGAAAAGAAGAAATGATTAAGGCTTTTTTCTTTACCCGTTTTGCAGGTGTCATTGGTCCTTTTGATAATCCATCGGTGAACACAAAGATTCACTATCTTGGACGCCCTGGAAGGACAATGCAACATATTCCTCCAAATGTCAGAGGGGCGCTTTGGGAGTCCAACCATCCATGTGTGCCCATAATTAAAAGCAGACCAACTTTAGCGACCCTACCCTTTTATAACTTTCTGTTATGGGTCCTCTTCGGAGTGTTGATGTTCCCCTGTTGTGTCCGCTGTTTGATATTCAAAGTTGGGGTCCTGGGGCCTTGGAACTGCGACCCTATTTACTACAGGGCCCTGCCTGCCGCGGCCGCAAGGCACGCTGTAAGCAGGATAAACGGAGACGTAAGTCTGGATCTGGGCCTGAAAATGGACTTTATCATCCTCCAGGAGCCTTGCGAAACCTCCAAAGCCCTCACTGCGTTTATTTACTATGAGGCGATGGCGGACGCATTTTTGGGCCCCACCAACCCGGGGTACTGTGTTGCGGCGTCTCTGCTGGCCAAGAACTGGGACAAAGCCATCTTCTCATACAGCTGCGTTAACTATGAGCTGGACCGCGTCACAGGATACCCGACTTTCTCCAGGACAGCGCCGCTCCCCGCTGATGTGTTGTTCACCGTGTTGAAACACTTCAGGTGGGCCGGTGTTGTGGTGGTCTCATCCAATGAGGATATTTGGAGGGACACGGCTGGCAGAGTTGCTACTGCTCTGCGGAACAAGGGGCTACCCGTTGGCCTTGTGGCATCTATTGGCATGAATGAGACAGAGCTGGAGAGCACGATGAGGAAGATCCAGGCAGCGGGGGAGGTCAGGGGTGAGTCTGAGTGCTGAAGGGAATGCAGGAGTCGTGAAAATGTCCCTGCAAAATTGTTAGATGCATGTTAAAGCGATGCCAGAGAAGAGGAAGGGGAATTGTAGAAATAGATGATATCACACCTGTAATATAGAAACAGGGGGAGCAGCTGTTACATCATTCAACATCCCAGCTGTACACATCCTCTTCAGGAGGCTTATCCCTCCACCACCTGACCAGGAAGCCATTTTGACACTGCAGATTTCACCTTGCAGTTAAGGTGAACTGGGACAGCTACTTGAATTGTTTGTCTTCAACTCTAATAACTTCTGATTTTCGGCATCATAGGGAGTTGACAGCAGAGAGGGGAGACAGAGAAAAGTCCCAGGTTGGATTCAAATGTTACAATATTTGCACGGCTATTTAAATGCTTAGCACCTTCACCCGTCATGCAGGGCACCCGGACTTCTCATTTTTAACTTTTCAACCTGTCCAATGCTTGAAGTGCTGAGTGCATTTACTCCTGTTACTCAATTGTAACGGTTTGTTTCAAACTTTTAGAGAACATTGTAGTTACTCCAACACTTGAGGAGGAGAGCACTCTTTCCAACTCTGCTTTTGTCACCTACTGACACATTAAATCATGATAATTGTGAGTTCGATCTTGTTACCACTCTACATATGGCCATATAACTAACATTTCAGCAAAACCCCACTGTTTTTTTTCCTGGTCTGTTTCAGTCATCATCATGTGCATGCATTCAATCCTTGTTGGAGGGGAGCAGCAAGGTGCTTTTCTTCTCAAAGCACAGGAAATGGGTCTGACTTCGGGGAAGTATGTGTTTGTGCCCTACGACGCCCTCCACTACAGCATGCCCTACACCAACATCTCCTACTTCCCTCTGCAAAATGACAGCAGGCTGAGGGAGGCCTACGACGCCGTGCTCACCATCACTGTGGCCTCTGAGCCTTTGTCCTTCAATGAGGCATTCGCTGCTGCCAAGAGCAGACAGGAATTGATGCTAACTGTGCAGCCAGAACAGGTAGAAATCGTTTGGATGTCACACCAGGAAATTAAAGCTTAGGTTCCCATTTTTTAAAGCCTGTCTTACAACTATTCTCACATGTCCACATACTGACCATGAACTGGTCCATTCATACCACAACTCCAATGTAAGATATGGCAAACAAACTCAATGTATGAAATCAAAACTAAGAGTCAGTGCAAATTAGACAAATCAGGCAGATATCATCCAAAGTTACAGTCTTTTTTCGACTAAAATGCATTTATTCTGTTTCTATCGCTGCACCACAGCCAAACTTCAAAGACTGTCCAGAAAAGTTTATTTACATTGTCAAATGTTCACCATGTGTGCATTTTGTAATGCCTATCACAATTATTCCCACTGTAATTACAAAAAATGATGGGTGCGGTTGCTGTTCACTCATTTACACATCATACTAAAAACATCCTTTATGTAATTGGTATTTTTGTCTACATTATCAACAAGCTCTCTGTGTCAGCCCAGCTCTCAAACCTCTGATTTGATGCTGAACATTTCTGAAGAGGATGACTTGAAATAGTTGAAATACTCTTCAGATATATAATGTCTTTCCTTGTGCCTTTTGTTGCAGGTTAATCCATTATTTGGGACTATCTATAACAGCATCTACCTGCTGGCCAAGTCCATCCACAATGCCAGGAGAGCAGGCATGCGGCTGTCAGGCTCAAACCTGGCCTACTTCACGAGGAACACAACCTTCAGTGGCTTCAACCAGAAGGTCAAGGTGGACACTGGCGGGGACGTTAAGACCAGCTATGTCGTCCTGGACTCTGACAACACGGGGAGCCAGCTGTACCAGGCCTATCTGGTGGATCTATCATCCGGAGTGCTTCGTTTTGCTGGCAGGTCCATTCATTTTCCAGGAGGATCTCCTCCGCCGTCTGACTCAAACTGCTGGTTTGACAAGAATGCAATCTGCACAGGAGGTAAGAGGCGTGTTTGCGCGTGAATATTAGTGCATGTGGATGTGCATGGATGTGTTTGCTCAAGTCTTCACAGTTTTATGATATACTCTCCATGCACTTTGTCATTTGTTCATCAATTTTCATTTCCCATAACATCAAGTCACCTGTTGTCATCCTCAGGTGTGGAGGTCACCTACATCATAGTGGTACTTGCTGTCATCTTCACTCTGGCAGTAGGAGGGCTCGCTATAAGTCTTTATATCAGGTACAGCCTGTAAATACATCTTTTTGAGTATCAGGTGCATTCACATACTCTATGGTGTGATGTGCACGATACTGGATGTTCTGTGTAAATGCTTGAGAGTAAGAAGGGAAGATTGAGTTTGGAACATTTGACTGGCTAACATTTGATAGTAGTTGGTGCCAGCAAGAGGAGGACTATGTCAAAGTGGTGTTCATACCACTCTATTGATTTCCTTGACCTATGCCAACAGGTCACTGTAACCGTTATTTTTTAAAGCAATTTTTAAGCAAATGCTTTAATCAATACAGTTAAAATCACATAGAGATTTGATTACTCATATCAAAAAACCTCACCCTTATCTTACATCCTTCTATCTGACCATTTTTCTAACAGGATACTGCACACAGTTCTCATATAAGGATGAGCTGTTCTCGTTCATCATCTGTCATTGCTCCACAGATGATCCCTGAGGTAGTTAGAAAACACACTGCTATTGGATGAAGTGATATCCTTATCTTTTCTAAATCTCATTGCCAGGAGGAGACTCCAACAAATCCAGCTGGTCAAAGGTCCCAATCGGATCCTCCTGACCTTAGAGGATCTCACGTTTATCAATCCTCAGCTTAGCAAAAAGGTGAGCGGCATCACTGTGTCCCACTCATCAAATCACACTTAAGCACACTAATCTATTGTAGTGTGTTTATCCCACATTCTCTGGACGTAACACATTGATTGTCAGTTGGGAATTTGTGAAAGAAAATGTATCAAGACACAACTCATTTGTTTGATGTCAAACAGAAAATCACCTTGGAGGATCTGAGCGAATCCAAGAGTGCTCTGGAGGAAAAGTCTGCAGACCGCTCACACTCTGTGAACAGCATGCAGACGGCAACTCATGAGACCACCAATGTAGCCGTATATGAGGTAGGTGACGCTGAAAGAGTCATTGCTGCTTAAATCTTTATAATATTCAAAAATGGAGCAAGTATGTGAGTGTAATTGTGTTTTTAGTTCATTTTTAAAAGGTACAGCTCATTGTTTGGCCATTAATTCAAGATGGCATTGTTCAACAAACAAACCCAAGCTTTGTGTAAGACGGGTCATTTTTTGTGGGTGGGTGGATGAACGGGGAGCAATAAAATGGGTTTTGATTTGTATAAACAAATAAGGAAAAAAAAACAAACATGATACCTCTTTCAGGAAGTAAACAATCTGTTTGTTTGTTTTGTTTGTTATTTGCAACATTTCCAAAAACTGCATGTACAAAACAATGCTCTGGACAAAAGTTGGCTTCTCTTTCAGGGCGACTGGGTGTGGCTGAAGAAATTTGAGGAGGGACAGTTCAAGGAAGTCAAACAGAGCACCACCAAGATTTTCACAAAGGTAGAGCAGCATGTCTCGACCTGTAGGAAGAAACGCTGGCACAGAATTGTATTTGTACTTTACTCTAGTGGTCTGGAAAAGCTCCATACTGCCTCAAACAGCATACACACAGATTAATATGATATTGTGATTGTCTAAACGTGCCTTCTTTTCCATGAACTTGTTTATCTCCTTTGTCAGATGAAAGACCTGAGAAACGAGAATGTGAATCCATTCCTGGGCTTCTTCTCGGACTGCTCCATGTTTGCAGTGGTAACGGAGCACTGCTCACGGGGCAGTCTCCAGGACCTGCTGAGGAACGAGGACGTTAAATTAGACTGGATGTTCAAATCCTCGCTTGTGCTCGACCTCATCAAGGTAAAACGCTGATATGCTGAATATGAATATTAGTAACTAGCCACTAGGTGTCCCCACTATGCTTGTTGTCTTGTGCTTGCACAGTTTATTGTGAAGCATTTCCTTTATGATTAACTACACACTTTCACATATTGTCCTTCCAGGGTATGAAATACCTTCACCACAGAGATTTCCCCCATGGTAGACTAAAATCTCGTAACTGTGTGGTAGATGGACGTTTTGTCCTCAAGATTACTGACTATGGCTTCAATGAGCTGCTTGACACTCAGAAAGCTCCTATAGAAGAACCTCCACCTGAAGGTACCTGAATGCATCTCAGTACTATTCATGACCAGCCATATTATATACTGTATATACAGCACAGGAACCCACCTGGTTCCTGGCTATGGATGATTGTGCTATCTACAACATTACCATAAGTGTGGTGTTAAGATGGCTGAAGGCATATGTTACCATCTTCATTCTAAACCTTTTTTCCACTCAGATCTATTTTGGACAGCTCCAGAGTTCTTAAGGGACCTTGCAAGCTCACGTAAAGGCACCTACAAGGGAGACGTGTACAGCTTTTCTATCATCCTTCAAGAGGTGGTGGTCAGAGGGCCGCCTTATGGCATGCTGGGTCTACCACCTGAGGGTGTGTATCCATCAGGGGGGAAGACATGGATAGATAGAAGTTGCCTTGAAAATGTGTTCTTATGTGCTTCTGCTGTGCAGAGCTCACAGCCAGCAGTGTAACAGAATACTGGGATGGTACATATTCTAATTTGAAACTTGATTGGCATCTTCTCTGTCTCATCACCAGAGATCATCCGGAAGGTGAAGAAGCCTCCTCCAATGTGCCGTCCCACTGTGGCCCCTGACCAGGCTCCGCTAGAGTGTATCCAGCTGATGAAGCAGTGCTGGAGCGAACTGCCTGACCGCAGACCAACAGTGGATGAGATCTTTGACAGGGTACCTTTTTGAAGGCATCTTTGCAGTACTCAGTACTCAGATTCTTCACTTAAATAAAAATTAAACTACCATTGTAGTTCATTTTTTTAGTAAAGTATTGTGTACCATTTCACAGAAATACTCCATTACAAGTAAAAGTCCTGAGTTTAAAGTTTTAAAGTAAAAGTACAGAATCTAGTACCATCTCTTCAAAAGAAAAAAGTACTCGTTCTGTGTTTTATTATAGAATATAAGATTATTCTGTTTTTATCACTAACAAACACATATAAGGACATTTCAATGTTGTAGTTCGTCAATGTGGAGCCAATTTTAAATGCTTCATAGTCTACTGGGTAGATAAGTACAATAGTACTGCATCAGATCATATGTTCTTAATGCAGAAAGTAACAAATAACTGTAAGCGTTAAATAAATGTAGTGTAAAACTATGAAGTAGCATCAAAATACTAGCATAGATTATGATTCATGTACACCAACTTTCTTACCTACTGTCAAAAAGCAGTAATTAAGTGGTTATGAAGGAAAAACTCTTGGTCATAGAATAATGCATTAATAAATGCTTTATAATGACCAATAAAGCACCTTTTTGCTACTAATATGCATGCTAATAAGCAGGCAGTTGGTGGTGAATATGTGTATCACCATTAACTAGTTGTTTGAGTTTCAATAAATGCCTTTAAGTACAAGCATGTCAGAATTGTACTTACAGCACCTCAGTCAATATACTATGTTATATCCCAACCACTGCAGCCTTGTGACCTTATTGTTTTGATCCTTATGGTTATCTACAGTATAATCCCACTCAAACAAACTAGTTGAAGAATATTGTCCATATTGTTCAGCATTCTGTATTTCTTTGTGTGTAGTTCAAGTTGATCAACAAGGGTAAGAAGACCAACATCATTGACTCCATGCTGAGGATGCTGGAGCAGTACAGCTCCAACCTGGAGGACCTCATCAGAGAGAGGACGGAGGAGCTGGAGGTGGAAAAACAGAGAACAGAAAAGCTCCTGGCAGAGATGCTCCCACCGTGAGTCTGTACACACACACACACACACACACACAATTCAAATTTCTAATGGATTTAAGTCCATTCACCTAATAAAACGCCTGCTCGTCTGAATCTTGTAACGCTTCTGCACCTCTGTCTTCAGTTCTGTGGCTGAGGCCCTGAAGACTGGTGCCACGGTGGAGCCAGAGTACTTTGACCAGGTGACGATCTATTTCAGCGACATTGTTGGTTTCACCACCATCTCCTCGCTCAGTGATCCCATCGAGGTGGTCGACCTTCTCAACGACCTCTACTCTCTGTTTGACGCTGTGCTCAGTAACCACGACGTCTACAAGGTCAGAGAGCATGCTCAACATTTCCAGTAAACTCTCATTCTCTACCAGAGTGTTCAAAAATGAGAGATGAGTTCATGAGGATGTTGAGTTTACGACTTTATGTGCCCATTAGTGAATAATATGTTAACATTATCTAGGTGGAGACCATTGGTGACGCCTACATGGTTGCATCGGGTCTGCCAAAGAGAAACGGCAACAAGCATGCAGCTGAGATCGCCAACATGTCTCTGAACATCCTCAGCTCAGTAGGAACCTTCCATATGCGGCACATGCCAGACGTGCCCGTCAGGATACGCATAGGAATCCACTCAGGTGAGACGGTATAAGGCCAGAGTGTCCATCACCCTGTTTACAGCATACAGCGTTTCATCCTGGAGCACCTGTGCACACCTCTGAATATGAGACTGACTGTGGGGCTTATGTCAAGCGCATGTGTTTATCTGCATCTATTTACATTTGTTTTCTGATAATGGCCCACCTCAGAGGAGACTTTTGGTTTCATACATCACCTCGAAAGTCAAAAAACATAATTGTAGGCTGCCACAGCTTTCAGCCACAGGTACTCGCTCCTATTTTTCTGGTCCCCGTGATCTTCTTTTAATTTTTGTCTGAAAAATTTGGATTGTTTTTAATGTACTGACATGGTCATAGCCATGGTATTAAATTGGACTTTGTCGTGTTCTCAGTCTCACTTCACTGAGAGTCTTGCTGTTGAATCCATCTTTAAACTGGACAAATTGCTTCATTTCTGTGTGTTTTCAGGGCCCTGTGTAGCTGGGGTGGTCGGTCTGACGATGCCTCGGTACTGCCTTTTTGGAGACACGGTCAACACCGCCTCTCGCATGGAATCCACTGGGCTGCGTGAGTGTCCTGTACACACACACACACACACACACACACACACACACACACACACACACACACACACACACACACCATACTTTGTTATGTTGTTTCATGGCTTCCCCTGGTCTAATTTTGTCTTCTTCTTCTCTTCATGCCTCAGCTTATAGAATCCATGTAAATATGAGCACTGTGAAGATCCTCCACTCTCTAAATGAGGGCTATAAAATAGAAGTCAGAGGCAAGACAGAGCTGAAGGTAAAGCAAGAGTCTCATTTAACCAATATTTAACTAACAGATGTTTTAATCTAACAATTCTTGTGTTGTTGTTTTCATTTCAGGGTAAAGGTATTGAAGAGACATACTGGCTTGTGGGGAAAACTAACTTTACAAAGCCTTTGCCAAAACCGCCAGAGATCAAACCAGGGTAAGAGCGCCACCCTACTGTCACTCCTTGCACCTTTGGTGTAGCTGAATCCAAACATAATAACTAAATATGACCCACCTTCCATCTCATCTAAAATTGTATAAATGCTTTTGCTAGTGTGCCTTCAAGAGATCACCCTGTGAAGAAATGATCAGTCGTTCTCATGGTTCAGTTTGCAGATGTATTTTAAGAAATGTTACATTTTGTCAGGGTTACAAACATGTAACTGCTTCCTGCTGCTAATAGACGTCCAACCCATGTTAATTGCAACTATCTGAATGTGACTTCAGGGAAGACAATCATGGCCTGAACCCTGAGGATATAGCTGCATACCGGAGAAAGAAAGCTGAAAAAAAAGCTTGACCTTCGTAGTCCGAACACAGGAGGTAGAGCCCTGCATGCCAGCTGGTGTTGTGTGGTGGAGATGTTGCTGTGACTGTGGGTTTGATGTGACCAAATGCAGCCTCTGAGCCTTCACGTGCATTGATCCTTGAGTCTTACTGATTGCCCTGTGGCCTACTAGTCTCATTATTCTCTTGATCTTATCACCTTCCGCGTCTTGTTAAGCAGATTGGGGGAGGCCCTCTTTGTTTAGTTCATTCACTTTTATAGTGGCCGGCTGGCACATTTTCATAATTAACTCTAATTCATTTTGCTGTGTTTTTGGCAGTGTTTGTTGTGTTTTTGTCTGCTTTGTGGTATGCTTTCATAGTATTTTCATGTCTTTGAATCCCACACCTCAGTTTAAAAACAAATGTGCCTTTAAAAAGCATTTTTGGTCTTAACTCCACCCTCTGTATTGATAGGGACAATTGGCAGGAGATGGTGACAGAGGAGATCAAGACCCTTTTTCGCAAGGCCAACAGGCAGGTGGACAAAAAGATCTGAACGAGAGGAAGAGAAGGAAAGATGTGAAAAACCAAACCAGCGGAGCAGAGGAGAGGAGGACATATCCAGAGAAAGAGAGAGACAAAGAGCTGGGAGGGGCAGGTAGAGGATAGAGAGCACCACCCAGCCTCCCACTGTGGCTTAAAGCAGACCTGTTTAAGAGGATTGTCCATTGGCTGGCTAATCTGCCTGCAGCCAGCGCAGCAGAACACGACGGCGCTAGGTAATGAGAGTTGTTGCATTACCTGTCTACGCACATGGAAGCTGCAGCGCTCCTCAATGAAGGACGCACTCATTCACTCCTCTCCGCACTCACTGGCCACTGAGTGGTCACCTATTTCAGGGCAACCAGAGGTTCACCCATCAGAAGATTGAACGCAAACGCCTATTTCAAAATGAAATGTTTTATTTTCTGGTGATAATGTCTGTTTTTAGTTTGCCATGAAAGCTCATAATAGAGTTGCGGGGCCAGGGCTGCTACTCAGCTAAGGCTGAATATTATATGTTATTAGCTCTCCAAAGATGAAGGCAAAGGCTGCTACTGTATATCATTAAGAAAGGAGAAAAAGAGAATTTTTTGCCACCTTTACTTCTACTATATTAGAGCTGAATGACACAAAAGCATCAGTGAAGTCCATGTGAGCCCATTCCTACAAATTGTTTTAAAAAAATGAAGCTGTCTTCCTTTTATTTACATTAATGAAAGGCTGATAGTGTTTGGAAAGTAGTGACAATACACCGAAAGTAAGGAAAATGATTATCCTTTCTCTTTTCTGTTATAGTTGATATGATTTTAAGGCCCTTCAGTGAAACATGTCGCTGTTTCCAAAGTCTTCAGCGATGGATTCAATCCACTGACACGCTATGTCGGAAAACTTGGTGTCAGCACCTATAATCCTACAGTTCAGTCAAAGTGAATTGCAATGAATTGGTTGTTTGTGCTACGTGGCACAAAAATTCTCCCGCGGTGTTTATTTGCTATCAATCAAAGACCTGTAATACAAAGTCATAAATTAAGGAAAGGATTTGTGGCGGCCATTTTTTTCAACATTTCATCATTATAACAAAATCCTGTTTCTTTTCCACCATCCCAATTTTATTAATACACTAACTAAAATATCCCCAAATTAAATTTCACTTTGTGATGACAAAGTAACTCTTGTACACAAATCCATTAAAGGTTTTCTCTGAATTCAAGAGAGCATTAAGTCACATTTAAAGACTTTGGTGTTCCCAGAAACTCAGGTGTTGTTTCCTTCACAGGTGCATGACGTGTCTGAGAGATGCTTAAGAGCACCATCTAGTGTTCAAATGAAGATATTTTCGCTGAATGAATCGATTAAGAGTAACAATAAAAAGCAACACGTTCATTGTAGTTTATTAGAAATGGCATGTAGGCATAAGGGAATACTTGAAAGCAAACACACTGAAACTAATTGGAAACTAGATTATAATAATATCATCCAATGTTATTTGATACAAGTGTATTTGTGAAAGTACTGTTTTTACCTCAACTCCTGTGGCCTGACCATAGCCAATTATTATTCTAATTATTATTGCTTCTATTTGGAAAAAGTCCCTTGCATTTCATCATATTAAAGTTGACTATCGGAGCAGCTTAATTCATGCTTGGCGTACAAAACATCAGCACAGTCAGTCAGAAACATATATATTGTGTTATTTATATGTTGTTGTTTGTCCTGTATTTTATCACTGCAATGCAAAATACAAGGTGTATGTAAATATGACATCATTAGGAAATTAAATCACTGATTTGTAACACCTACATTGTTTGGCTCTCTTTCTAGTGGAACCAGTCCTTTTCCTTTTTGCAGCCACAGGGTGACGCTATAGCTCTCACAAAGAAATCCTTAGGCATTGGTCTGTTCCAAAGGTATTTCTCTGTTTTGTAACAGAGATGATTTTTGCATTCTTTGACCCTTTGTGATGAAATTTTGAGTCTTACAATAGGCTGTGTAAAAAGTACCTTTAAAACTACTAATTTGGATTCTTTTGTCAACCTACACTTTTCTATTTGCTGTGATGGAATAGCAGGAGATTGAGTTTACCCTCTCACCATGAGTACCCTGCACTCCAGTGTCTGAGCTGTAGAGGTTGCTTTTCTGCCATAGTTCTGCCATAGTTGTCTATGGCAGATGAGTAATATAAGGAAAGGCCTTCAGCGTCAAATCCCCACATTCCAGACCTGGGAGGACTGTTTGACGTCCAGCCGACTGGAAAGATTGTTTTGCTTTTTCTCTGAGATGTTAATTCTAGCTCACATTCCTGTGGTCAGCACTCCAGAGGACTGTATCAACTGTGTTTGGACGGTACTGAGATGTACTTGCAAAAGTAGAAAACACACAAAAGAATCCTTTTCTTCGTTTTTATTGAAAAATTAACACATTATTCCGTGATCACACAATTCCTGCAGCTTCTCTGTGTAAAATGCCTACAGCAACAAGGATGATAGACCCGATGGCAAGTGAACACAAGGCAAACATCAGGCGTTTGCCACTTTTTCTCTGCAGACTCATCTCGTGCAGAGGAACAATTCAGTGCAGACCATTAAAAAGTGAGAGTGTGGAAGGAAGGAGTGGGACAGAACTGTTCAATAAGCTTGTGCAAAGATCCTTTTTCTTTAAACGTTAAAGATAATGCAAGAAAGCACACATGTATTGTGGCCAAATATGACAGGGTGAAATGAAAGAGATCATACTTAATATAAGCATGCTGTGTGCTGTGCCAACTGTTGTTTATGTAAATTTCAAATTCATATTTGTAATTGAGACCGTTATTCAATCCAACATGGCTTAAGGCTGATACGTTTATGCAGAATTGTTCCCTTGGAAGGTTTAGTGTGTCTAAAAACAGCTCAAATACTCAGTACACAGAGTGCCTATTGGAATGTGCTCATGAGGTAACGGACATACCAGAAATATGTAATGTTTCCTGCCATCATTTCACAAATAACACAGCTACGTGACACAATTCACAACATTAACACTATAGCTCATCACGCATCTTCTCTCCTTTAGGTCTAACCACCCTGCCAATGTACATGATGGAGTTGGTCTTATTGTCCTTCACCAGGAAAATGAAGGGGTGATCTACATAGAAAAGTTTGGGGTTCGCCAGCTTGCCAGAGCCAAAGATGCTGGTGTCATACGGGTTTCCTTCCACGTCCAGCTCCAGGGCTGACGCATGGAAGACGTTTGAGAGGTATAGGTCCTTCTTTCCAGAGATGTTGGTCAAGTCAGCCTTGGCTTTGTCCACAGCCTCGGTCAGACCGAGCTCAGCCAGGTGTTTCTAGAAAAGACAGAGAATTGCTCAAGTCAAAGGGTTCTTGGTTCATGTTCGGATGTCTATATTGTGACCTTATATTGTTACAATTGTTGATTCATCGAAGTGCCACCATTTACCTGCAGGTTGTGACTGACATCCACTGAGAGTTTGGGGAGGGAAATGGCCACAGCCATGTTCTCCAGCTTGCTAAGCCAGGTGTCCACCTGCTTCCTGGTCAGAAGTTTCTCCAGGCGTTGCAGGGGCTCCAGGTGGTAGGGCATGATGAGGATCATAGAAGCCTGATTCTTGTCCAGAGGCATGTTCAGCACAAAGATACGGTTCTCTGTGTCCTCGTAGAAGTCATACAGACCTGTGAAGAGCACATTACTCAGACACCTTATCTTCCCTGCATTTTTATCGGTAGAATAAATTTTAGCAACATAAAAGGATAAGGTCAGAAGAAGAGATGCTGCAGAATCTCACCTGTGCGATGCATCATGGGAACCCCAATGGTGAATGAGCGGGTAACCAGGAAACTACGTGTGTCCACCATTTTATCGTGGAATTTCTCATCCCAGTGAGCTGTGGGACAAAACCCAGAGGACTCAGTCACACATCTGCACAATCCTTTGACATATCCACGTGTTTCAGTTATGATCAGAAATAAAAACATTACAAGAATTGGAGAAACTACTCACGTTTGAAGAACATAGCGTTGACAATCATGGCTCCATCTGGGTTCTGCACATCTTTGGTGATCTCAGGCAGCTTGCCATCTGTCGACTTGGCAGCCCACTCGTTGATAGAGTTCACTGCGCTCCTCTTGTCTCTGAAGTTTATTTTTGAGTGGTCGTAGTTGTAGTGCTTCTTGCTGCTTTTCACAAACTCATCAGCAAAGGAGACAGAGCTGGGGCCGTAGAGGCGGTTGTTAATCTTCCAGGTCGTGTTGCGTTTCTTGGCATCGCTCACCTGGGGAGGAGCAACGTATGAACAGTGACAAATGAGCAAAATATAGAAAACACTGAGGGTCTAGTTTGAAGAGACAGGACAGAAAAATAATGTTATCAATTCCAAATCTGAGACACATAACATGTTGGTACTAAAGTCTTCCACACAGTATTTGATATCGTTGCATTTACCTCAGTAAGCAGCTCGGACAGGCCTGCATGCAGATGCTCATCTTTCAGTTTGTCAGCACTGAGGACGGTTTTGACCTGGGAGGCAGTGTTGGCCTTGCCACCAAGAGCCACCATCCCCAGAGAGGAGGCCACCACCACAGGAGAGATGAGGATGTTCTCCGTATCACCCTCCTTTGCCATGTTGTGGTACAGGCTAAATCAAAAATCGCAACAAAGATTATTTGTGTTCTACACAAAAAATACATCATAAGTCTTAAGCCAAAGCAAGTGTACCACCATGATGTTGTAAAAGCTGTCTAAGTCTAAGTCTAACTTAGTATAGTAAAATATGGGTTTCAGACCTGAAGGCCAGATTGGCGCTGTTGTCAGCCAATGTTGTGGCATGGCTGCTCAGCTTCTTGTCCTCTGCAGAGGCCACGAGGGCCAGCAGACAGAGCGCTACAATGTTCATCATCCACATCCTGTCTGTCTCCAAATGCAGCTGTAGCAGCCTGTGAAAGCGGAGTGAAAGAAAAAGTTAAGTTTCACATTATTTAACCTGGACTGGTTTCCTAAAATCAAATAAATCAGAAAGTCTGAGTCTGAGATGGAAGGCACATGTCAGAATATCTTCAGGGCTGTCTTAATTTAATACAGAAAGTTCAGAAAGGGAATGCCCGAACACAGACTACGATTGGGATGTGAGGCTGTTAGTGAAGGGGCAGGGCTAGCTCAGCCCACAAAGAAGCTCGGGAATGCCTCCAGATTCAGGCAGACATGTTCTTTGCCACGTCAACAGCAACTGAGCCTCAGCTGTACAGCAGGAGCTGCCATCCAGTGAGAGTGAAGCTCTGTGCTGAGTCGAGATTGAAATACGATGCCTCTCTCTTCTCTACCTTTATTGAAATTGATGCAAACTGTTGCAAGTGAGCACTTTGATTTCTTTAAAGACTTTTACTTAAGCCAGAAGAAGTAAAGTCCAAAAACAGTGTGTTTCACTGAGTAGACATGCGGTCTAGTCTTTGATGCTTTTAAATGTTTTCTACAGTGGCACTGTGAGCCGTCTTTTGTCCCAGAGAAAGGCTGTGTGCCTGCAGGCTATATCTAACTCATCCCAAAACTTGTTCAAACAAAGGACTTAAATACATGAGGCTGTAATTATCCAGCTGCCTCAGCATCTGTAGACATTTTACTGAGCCCTCTCCACCTTTCTCAGTGCAGAGATATATGGTCTGAATATCTGTATTTGTATATTTGTGACAGAGCAGAAATGACTTTGCATCATATTTGGATACCTTGAGGTGTTTTCATGTCTGCGATTTTCATTCTGGAAGACAAAAAATGTTGTAATGTATGTAGTAATCTCCACAGAGCAGGCAGTAAAACATTATACAGGCTCTGAAGGAGGTATATTCTGTGTTGGCTCATTTTTTTTCTTATTTCCCAGCTTTCAACCTTTAGACTAAAACATGTAAGCTATTGTACAAGTTAGTCACCACTCATTCACAATCAGACGGGTACACTTTTTTCATTGGCTTAGTGTGAACCAGAAAAAAACTTTCATCCAATCAGCTGTGCCACAGTCAAGCAGCACTGATTTCTTGAGGACAGGGTTGAACCTCTCATTATCAAAAAGTAATGGATTTAAGTTAATCAAAAGACCAGACTGAATTCATATGAGGTACTTCGCATCAGTGAATGTGATAGCACTTAACACATTTAAATAGACTGCAAAGCAGAGACATGCAAGAGGCACAACGTGTTAGTATCATCATACTGGGATAAGTTTAAAAACTTAAAGCTCTGCAAAAAGATTTGCTCTTTTTTCTCCAGAGATAAACTAAAACATTCTGCGTGCAGGTCAAACATCTTGAGAGATAGTAGAGATTTAAAACTGGTCAGAAGGACTATGTAACTTGAAACCACTAAAACAAAGCAGCACATTCATCCTCTGCATGCCTTTCTGAAAACAAAGACTTATTTTCTAATCCTTACCTGGCACAGATTTGCAGGGGTTCTTCTCTCGTTTGCGTCCTGTGGAAAGTATAACTGTAACACAGTCTCCTGCTTTATATATCCAGAGAGAGAACTTTCTAGAAGTGGGAATGGGATATTCAAATGAGGGTGTATGTCTTTCCTCAGGAAGTTGAGAACTGGGACGTCCCCCTTGGAACCAGAGAAAGAGGGGGGGAGCTAACTCCTCTCCGCTGGTCTGGGCTCAGCTTTGAAACTTTCCCAGCACTGGCTGCAGACAGGAACACTGAGAAAATCTGATTCTTGGTCAGCGTTGGCTGCAGATGTACAGACTTCACACTTAGCCTCTAGGTTCTAAAGTTGCTTGCTGACTCAATCTGGAACTTTGGTTTCATCACATGTAAAATATAAAGAATAAGTTGCGTTTTAACTTGAACGGAATGATTCTTGTGAATGAAAACATGATGTATAACAATGTTATTTTCATGGCCATTTATAATTTGAGTGTATAAACCTCGGTGGAGCACCATTATTATGCAACCTCAGTAGATAAGGCATCAATGAATGGGCACATTGTTTGCAAATCTCACAAGAAAAGCAATGATTTTACTCTTTGTTAGACAGGTGATGTGATTCAAATGGAACCTTCCAGAACTTTAAAAACTTCCCTCAGTTGTTGTGCCTCTCAGAAGGTGCAGGATCACCAGCCCTGCACCCACCCCCGCAGTGCCACGTCTCTCCATCTCAGCTGCTGATTGCAGGGTGGTTGAAGGATGGGGCTGCTGTTGAAAAGGGCTACTGTTGTAAAATCTGCAGTGACCTGAACAGGACCTACTTTCTAAATTTATGCAAGGACATTTTAAATGAAATAAGTTAGAAATACTTGTACTTGTGTAACCCTGTTCAGCATTAACATAAACACCAATGGTAGTCACAGCATTAACTTTTTTCCTTTCTGATCTACAGAGATCAATGAAACATTTGTCACAATCATATCCACCATAAGGACAGAGCAAGACATCTGAAGGATAGGCTATCACTCTGCATTACATATAGTATAAAATATTGATCGTGGCATCTGACACAAACTATTTTCCAACCAGAGGAATTCCAGCAATCTCTTAATCCCCCAATTTCCTCCTCCTCTTTTTGCACCCCCTTGCAAATTGTCCTGACATGCCAACTGATGAATAGCATCTCGTTTTAGTGAATTGTTGGGGTAAATATCTGGAAAGTTGTACAAAACTTTGAGGAAATTGCCCCCCGAAACCTAGCTCCACAACTCCTGTCATCTCATTTCAAATAATATATATGACCCTCATTCTGGCAACTATAAAAGGTCTGACACAAGCAGGATTGCAGCCCCGTCCCTCACTTCAGGGGGTGTTTGTCATTCTTAAAAAGCCCCAGGAAGCAACAGTTCACATTGAAATTCCTCAGCATCTGCAGAGTGAAGGCAACTTCTAGGTCAAGCAAGTCTGGACAGATCTCCTCACACACAAGAGGTCCTCTAAAGCAACAATTCCTTCATTGTCTATAAATGTGAGGCAAAGGTGTGGATCATCAAAACGCATACATGATGTGGGAACAAGAGGAGTCATACACGGACATGCAATTTAAAAAGACTGTATACTTGCATGATACGGGGGACATGAATTATGTAACAGCACATAATCTCAAGGCACACATGATTGTGATACTACATTATTGTGTGTGCTTTGCAGAAAGGCTGCTGTCACATTCAAGAGTGTTTTTGCTAAAAACAGAATGACCCGTTAATTCTTTGTTTTTCATGAGGAAGTGTTTCAGGGGTCATTCAGGATTAGCACCTCCTTTATACTACCTGAATCAACACTGTGTGTGTGTGTGTGTGTGTGTGTGTGTGTGTGTGTGTGTGTGTGTGTGTGTGTGTGTGTG
>JBBMOE010000020.1:425631-509206 GCA_037975065.1 Chaetodon trifasciatus | reverse complement strand
AGGAATTGTGCCCAGAAACCAGAGACATCCGCTAACCCTTGAAGTTTGTGAAGAAGTCTCACATCTTGGATAAAAACACTGAACGTGTATAAATTTAGAAGAACCCAAGGAAACGATTTTGAATTGGCTGCCAGACACCATGGCTGCTCTGCCTACTGCTTCACTGCATTGTGGATTAACAGCCACTAGATGGGGTGCAAAGCTACCAAATAAAGTACACCACCTTCGCCAGAGAAGGTTGTGTTGTGCAACAACAGCCGTGGAAATATCAAACCGTTATCAATATGACAAGTAAATCCATGACAATTTGAAGAGACAACTCAAGTTGCTGAGCACACACTGTGACCTCCACTTTCTGCTGAGGGGGTACTGACACATTTCTCTGCTTACATATTTTCTGTGTGGGTAGAGTTAAAGAAAATCAAAATACTAAAACAGCCACTCAGTAAAGGGCATGAGCATTTGTCTCAGTGGGATCATTGTCACATACATATATATTGGATAAACTGTTTCAGATCAAATTAACAAGCTTCATACTGCCTCCAGAGATAAGTATTAAGTAAGTAAGTATTAATCAGTGCTGTTTCAATCCCCTGTCAGACTGCAGTGAACAAAACGCAGCCTGCTGTGAAATTCCAGCACACAAGCATAACAAGCTGTTGAATTGGCGTTTGGACGACACAGTTTAACTATCTGCATTGAATTCTCGTTATCTTGTCTTTGTTCTTTCTCTCCCTGCACCAGTCACGCTCTGCACCCTTTAAGAAAGCAGCAGTCATTGCACGACCCTGCTGCGTTACATAACACCACATGCAGAGGAGACCCCTACCAGCCGTCCTCCTTTTCCTGCCTGTGGAGGCTGGTTGGCATTTTAAATTGGGTGGAGCTCATAACAAAGTGCAGCAGCTGGAGCTACTGACTAATACCAACCTGTGGAGAGAGGAGCAGGGAAGCCCAGGTCAGCCACATCAAACAGGGGTATGCCACAGGAAATGATCCTGAGGGGAGCATTTCCCTTCTTCCCCACCTGTTGATGCTCATGGAGAGACAATGTCAAGGTGTGTGTGTGCCTGCAGGAGCAGCTGCATGGATGTGAGGATGGGGATATCATTTCCACATCAATCTACCAGAAGGATAAAGGTTTGGTGTTTGGTGTGAATGCAGATTTATGTAGCAGATCTTAAGAAAGGCACACACGCACGCACAAACTCTTCATTTCCATCAGAATACTACTGAGGTATCTGGTAGCATCACCGCGCTGACTGTTTCCTTGGTGATAAATCTGAACCGTTGCTCCTTTGAACCACAACTCCTCCACTGCTCAGCCAAGCCAATTAAATGCAAGTGATCTTAAAATGGTTGAGCGCTTCAAACGCTGCATCTGTATTTGTATCTGCTGCTGAGTCACGTCACACTCTGGAGATTTGCTAACCACCTGTCATTGTCTGGGACAATCGGCACAGTCTGGATGAGATTCACAGGGTTCTCTGATTATACTGGAGTTTGTCTGAGCAGCGGACAAACAGCAACTTAAATAGCTATCCTTCATGCCAAATAATAACTTTCTGACAGAAGGATGACAGATAACATTATTAATGTTTGCAGTTCAGTGAAAAACAATGGGCTGTGGACCGCTCCGTTGGGTTTCTCACCTTTTAAATAATGAGTCATCTTTTAAACAACTTTCTTTTTCTCTCTTTTCTAACGTTACCAACTCCCACTTTTGGACAGCACAGCACATCACTGTATGGGTACCATGTGTTTAATGATGTTTTCAGTGTACTGAATTGTGTTTAAAATGTGGTTGCTGATATCAGAATTGATACAAGTAACAAAGAAAAAAATGTCTTGTGAGGCAAACGTGATTTGATTGATTTCCTGAACATCATTCCCTCATACAAGGAGTCAACATTTGACATCACACACCAGCACTGTGGGTCTATCAGTGGCACTTGTATACAACTAACAGGACAAATTAGGGTAAATTAGGGTAAATACTAAACATGTCACAGAGTGTGTCAATTGGTCAATAGTGGTCATTACATGCTGTCTCTGATTATGACTGCAGATGATGTTGTTGTGACAACAATCAATATATCAGTTTCGTTGAATGAGTCATGTGGCGTGTGTCAATATGATAGAAAGTGGCAAAGTCTGAACAGGGAAAACACAGAGGGTGGAGGGGTCAGTGGCCCCTTTGGTGGTTTGACTGTTTACTTTTTTCTTTTTTTTCTTTTTTGACTGGTGGATCAATGAAACACTATTTCTTTCTTTTATTTCTATCAGATGTAATGGTCTCCAATGATACTCAACACTTGTTCAAGTGTATAATAATTAGAAAAATCTAATTTCACAAAAATCATAAAAAACATGTCATGCAAAGAAGTAATCTAACAACAACAACAACAACAAATATCAGAGAGAATGAAAAGATGAGAAATAGAATGGTTTGACAGAAATAAACCACTTCTGGGTGTGTGTGGGATAACCAAACACTCCACCTTCCAAGCGGGCGTAGCTGTTCATAACCTTGAATCTTCAAATAATCGAAACTAAACTGTGTTCATTATCTCTCAGTATCAGCAAAGCATTGACAAAAATGCCCTTTTGAATTAAATGATATTCGCACGATGTTGCGTTCCAGTCACATCGGATTTTCTGCCTGCACACGAACTGCCGACTGGCGAAAGTAGTAAGGCTAGTTTAGTACGGTTTGGCTTAGATTTCTCTCAATGTGGAAGTGAGTACTGACAAGTACTGAAACCTCATAAACATCTTAAAATGTTTGTAAATGTTGGTAACTCCGCTAAATTAAATAACGTGAAGGGTTTTAAGGTGCAAGAACGGCACAGCAGACCCGCGAACCGGGTATTTTCGATGTGCCGTGAACGCGCAGACCGGGAGTAAAGTCAGCTTGGTGACGCTCTGTCACTGTACAGGAGGGCCGGAGATAAAAAGACCGACATACACTCCTCCCACCATTCAGACCACTGAAGAACACCGCCGGTGGATGAGCCGCTGCCCACAAAGAGACAAGGACGCACGCTTCACCTACGGAGGGGGCTGAAAAACCCAGAGGACGGAGTAACTGAATAAAATGAGACGGGACGTCTTGTAGCGAGACCGAAACCCCAAACACCGTCCCGTAATTCCCGGCTCCCCTTTCCTTTGTTGTCGGTGTAAAACTTGGGCTCTGTTAGAATTTACTGGCCGCCCACCTCTCACTCGTTACCTTTGACACGGGTTGTCCCTGTTTGACTCTGGGGTGGGGACATTTGACCGGGGACAGAGAAGACTACCAGCCTCAACTTCACCGCGCGCCGCAAAGCTATCTGTGAAATCAAAGAAAAGTGGTGGCAGTCGTCACACAGGTGAGTGTGTAACGGCTTGTGTTATCACATTTACCTGGAGGTGACTTTTTCCAGCAATATCTGTAGACATTTCTTTCTCTCAGAACATCTTTTCAGCTAGATATCTCGTTACAGTTTGTTTAAAAAAAAGTGTTTATAGCGCTCGTGAAGTGAGAGTTTTTACCATGGTAACGCTAGCTAACATTGATGTAACGTGACAACAGCCAAAACAAGCTAGTCTCCCTCAGGTTATTAGGATTGACATGTTTCTTCATTGTCAAAGCCATTTACATATTTCCTGTTCTGAATCTTTTTGGCATCCAGGCCTTAGCGGTGTATTACCTGTAGCCATGTGTTTTTACCCATCACAGCCTTTAAGCTCAGTACTTAACTTAGCCCACTGCTCACTGGTGGTCTTATGTGCACCCAAAGACCTGGGACACGCCCATGATGTTGTGTCTCCCATGAAGGTTGGGGGTCCCCTTTGTTGAAACTATGGCTTGATTGATTCACACACCTGAGTTTCCCATTCTCATCTTCTGTAAATCTCAAATGCAGGTGTGATTACTCGTGCTTAGCACTCCTGCATAATTCATGACACCATCGTTTTCTCCTTTGAAGGTGAAGATTGTGGTTTGGATTTTCCTGGTATGTTGGTATTCCAACAAAGATTTCCTGTGTAGATCATCGTGCACTTATGTTATGCAGCACTTCATCAGAGGGAGTTTAATCTAGTAAATATGCCAGTTTTAATCATTTTACAAACTTCAGCCATCGGAGGGGATCCATTTGGTACATCGTCTCCAACCGTTAGATCCTCCTTGACTGTGTTAACACTTCACCATCTGTCTCTGCTACACTTCCAGTGAAAACAGCTAACATTTGTTTTCAGTAAGGTTTCGCGTTGACAGATTACATTTATTAACATCCCAGAGGCATGTAAATAATTGCTTTTGAAGGGATTAGAACCTGTTTGGTCAGAATTTCAGTAGCTGGATGACTCAGGGAGACTTTAAGTAACTATGCAAGGCTGTTTCTTTTTTATCTTTTTTTTTTTATTTTTACAATATCTATAAATTGATTGAAGGGCCTTGGAGTGGGGTGTGCTGAATACTGTTTTTTTTTTTTTTTGGGGGGGGGGGGGGGTTACTTCTTTTTGGCTTGTACAGTACAGCACTATATGCCTCCCCGCAGTGAGTGGAGCTCCTGTCCTGAGGTTGGCTCCTGCGATGAAAATGTCTTCAGGTCATGAGATTGAAACTCATCTTGTATGCCTGATCGCTCCAGTTTCAGCAGACTGGGAAAATCATACAAAGGTTGACATTTTGAGGGTAGCTGGAAAAATGGTGGCATGTACATTTCTACAGTTCTTCAGGTTTGCTCGGATCAAGGTCAGGTGCGTTCAAAAAATGTACGGCCATACTGAAAAGGCTTGGGCTCGTTCCAGAAGTGCTTTAAAGATTACCCTTATTTCATAAATGTTTTAGGAGAATAAACAAAGAATAGAGGGAGATATAATAGGTCAGAACAGGGAGGAATGCACTGTGCTGTGTTCACAGCAGTAATCCGCTCACGGGATACTGACTCTTTTTAGACACACAATGTTGTATGTATTGTATTATATATGTATTTCAGAACTTTTACACCATTTCTTTTTATCTAGCTTTCAAGTTTCATGTATATTGCTGCTGATTGGAAAGCAGTTGTGCTGCTGATTAGACATGTGGAGTTGCAATGCGCACTGATACGCAGTAGCTGACCCCATTGTCCATTGAGTCTAGTATTGATTCTGTGTTTCAGCCATTCTGCTTTGCTGTGCTTATGTAACTGCCACTGAATGCTCATATGTGTAAAGATGGCTGCTTTTAAGAAAAAGATCCCCAACTCTCATTCAACAATAGCTGCAATATCCTGGATATTTGCTACCTTCATATACCAATAGATACTCTGAAAAATTAGTCGTTGTTTTTGGCTGCCCTGAAGCAGTGAGGTCAAATCCAGCCCTCTCTGCCCCTCTCTCATTCACACAAACACACACATGCACTCATCTTCTGAGCCTATCCCCAGTAAGTACAATGAACCTCCACCCAGTGCGGGCACATTTCTGAAGGCGTTTGCTATTAATTTGTAGCAGCCACATGGGGGGAAAAAAAAGCCTGATTACCATGTGGTTCCACTCTCCGAAGCAATCGTAAACATTTAATGCAAAAGTCATGGGTAGCCTAATTGGATTTAAAGATGTGAGAAAATGATAAAGAAAAAATCGTTTGTTAATATGCAAGATCAATAAATCAATAAATCAGCTCTTTATCTACATGTAGTATCCCATACTTAATCAGTGTATTTCAGTCCACCATTTTCAATCAAAGAAATTAGTGGCCTGAACTTATATCATTCATGTTTCTTCTCATATTTTAAGTATGTAACCAATACTTTGATTCAAGGTGACATGCTGAGTGAAACACTTCTCTCTGTGATAAAGAGAGAGAGAACATGTCTGTCACGTAGTCTGTCAACTCAGTGCTGAAGCATAATGGAAATTAGCATAAACATGCTAATGGACGTTAGCATCTCAGCCGCGATATTATCTTAAGACGATCCAAACATTACACACACTGACCAGCTACAGCAGCCTCAAAGGGTCAAAAGTCAAAGTCAGAATTCGTAGTGGATTTAAAATGCAGCCACTAATAGGTGGCACATTATGTGCCTGAAGAGGGCTTCACTGTATCTATGTATATATGTAAGGATGACTCCTCATATACAGTCTCTAGAAGTGTAAGATTCAAAATCTTCCCTTGGTCTACTGTTTTAAAACCAATCCAAAAATGCAATCAATTGTAGTATCACATCACAGTTCTTTATACTTCAATCAAATTGTAGTAGAATCACAATACATATTGAATCAGCATGTCGGCAAGGATGGTGATAGTATCAGATCAGAAGATAATATTGTACATCGTTTGAAAAGTTCAGTAGCAGCAGATCATGAAATCTGTCTGAGAACACTGCGTAGTGGATTGTGGTTTCTAACAAATCATTGTCAAATGGGAGCGCACAATAAAAGCCTGGGAAAATTTAGAAAACTTCATTTTCTCTGCCTCACCTTATCTGTGCAGGTAAAATTTCTGAGGCTAATTGCTATCATTTTAACCCTCATAGCACCACTGGAGGCTTTGGTTTGCTGCCTTTGCTAGTTTGCAATGTGAGCTCCCTTCAAAGTCCAGCGTTCAAACTGGGAGGTGCAGTTATTTTGTCAAAGCTAAGGTTCCCTGTTGAAAAAAGACAAAAATACCTCCTTGACTACATAACAAGTCTGCTTGTTTTTCTTTCATTCTTGGTAATATTCCCACCATTTGAGACCCACCACCACAGAGTTCAAACAATGACTTCTGTAGCTGAGAAAATGTAAAGATGAGAACGAGCCTCTGTAGTTTTTCACATCTTTAGTGCCTCAGGTGTCTCTGCAGCACGCCTTTTATGCAAGAAGCATTTAAGGTTATTATCTAATCCTCTTAACTAGAGACATATACTGCACGTGTATTTAGCATTTCTTTGCAACTTGGAAACTAGTGTTGTTGCTTTTGCATAATCATCCCTGTAATAGAATTAAAGAAGTTGATAATAAGAGCACATTCATATAAGGGCAAAGCTCAGTTTCCCTCTCAGAGAGCCAAGTTTACTGTGGCAGCACCTGCTCATGTGGCCCTGCCTCCCAGGCTCAGACAGCAGTCGCAGTAGAGGACAGACTTCGTTGTGATGTCAACACACAGATGGTGGTGAAGAGCCCTCATGCAGACATACAGATGGCACCTTGATAAAACATATAGTCCACCCACATCCTTTTTTTTCCTCTTGGCCACCAAAAACAATTTAGGCTGAGGAGGCCAGAGTGTGAACTAAGCCAATGGAGTTGTCCATTTGGCCACAACAATGGTTCCTATCATGTCTCTGCATGCCACGGATGTCTTTGTCAGCTGTTTGCTTTCTAGGCCACAGTATTAGCGCTCCAGCATCACCTATGATTAGCACGCAACCCCAGAATACTTTCTCTATTCTCTCTAATTTATGGCAATAACAACTGTGAAAGCAGTGACATTTGTTTCATAGAATACTGTAGGTGTAACTATTATGGGGAATGATATAAAGTAACTAGAGCCTTGGTTGAAGAGCATTTTCAGTAGGCTTGAGAGCTCTCACAGATGGTTGTAATGGACTGTGTGTGGACTGTCTGTTGCCTTTAAACCCAAAATACATTTTGTAGATATTTAAAATGCACCATTAACTTTATCAGAGCCATTAGTGGAAAACCATCCAAAAATATCTGCCTACCTTCCTGTTGAATTTCTAAATTAATTTAGCATTTCATGAACAGGTAAGTGAATGGACAATTACATGCTTGGATAGGTGAAGCAGGCCGTTTAATGGAAGCTGCTGATATGTCAGGCGAGCTGAGCATAGAAGCTTAACACCGAGCTCTCTTTCATTATCAAAGCTTTAATAATCAGTGTGAAGGAACATCAAATCCAGATGAAGGCAAGGCTGTAAAGCTGTTATAAAAGAAATGTCCTATAAGGCTTGAATATAGGATCCAGATGTCGCACACCTGCTGCTGGTTATAACACCAACACACTCAAGTTGGTTTGACAGACGAGGCAAAGTGCCCATCTTCTTACCCCTCTCTCTCCAGAAAGCCCTTAATCCCCCTGCCCTTTTGGTCCTGTCTGTGTTTCTCTCCCAAACATACATTGTGTCTTTGCAGAAGCAGAACATGTGAGAAAACCGGTTTTCACCTTGGGACTTGTAAATTTGTTTGATTAATCCGCATTAGCAAAACATACAGTAGCCTGCTTTCCTACACGACTTATTTCACTGTTGTGTTTGTGTTTTCAGCCTTTCTAACAGCATGTGTCTAACCTTTGGTACAGATTGAACTAACTGAACAACTATGAGTTAGATTGCTGCGAAATTTGGTGAAGACATTCATAGTAGACTTAGGTGGCCCCATGACTTTTCTTGTTTTGCCACTAGCAGGCCAACATTTTTACTTCTCTATTGAAATGTCTCTGCAGCTGCTTGATGGGTTGAAACAAAATTTGGTTCAGACATTCATGGGCTCCAGAGGATGAATCATATTATCGTAGATTTATATTTGTGGTTATAAGTGAAATGTCTTCAGAATTTTTGGATGGATTGTCATGTCATGTTGTTTGGTGCATATACTCCTGTTTTCCATCTAGGACCATCATCAGGTCAAAACTTTTATTTTAGTACATTTTAGTACAGTACAGCCTCACAGAGCCACAACCACCTTTTGTCAAGTTACACCAGAGCATTTAGTTGTAATTTATGGATTCTTGTCAGCTTGAAAAATTGAATGGGCATCATGGACACAGGCATTCAGCTCAGGCCTCCTCATACAGTCTCTTCATAGCCTGACACTCGGCTCCATAGGATCCATCCTGAGTGCTTCTCTTCACTTCTCTCCAGACATCTGAAATCATAGGCTGTACTGCAGTTGATGAGAAAGCATGGTGCAAGTATACATTAAGCAGACAAGAGTCTGTGTCATCCAGTCTTTTAAAGTGATAATTATTCAAGCCCACACACCATCAGCTGCCTAAACAGTGGCATGGTGGATCAGAGGTTAGCACTGTCACCTCACAGCAGGAAGGTGCTGGGTTCAAACATCTCACTGTTGACTGGGGCGTTTCTTTGTGAAGTTTGCATGTTTTCCTTTCCACCTCTGCACCAAAACATGTGTCTGGGTGGTCCTCTTACTGCATACTCCATAACACATGCCTGTCAGGCAGAATGCTACTGTAGGTTCCTATTTTCATGGTACATCATAGACGGATGCCTCAGGGGAGAAGCACTCCATTTGCAATGCTTAAAACACCTCAGTCAATATCAACGAACTCCTCCATGCACAAGGCTCCATGGAGCTCCTAACATGGCTTTATTGTTTACTTTATGCATTTCATTGCCAGCAAAATGAGAGCAGTTTCTCCACATATCACTTGACTCACTTCCACCTCTGTGCTGTTGTCTGCACTGAAATGAGTGGATGGATTTCCTCCTCTTCTCCCAGGCATTCATTTATTTCTTTTTCTCTTTATCTAATAATGGAGTGACATTGGTGGCACATCCCTCGGTTTTCTAGTTGGAAAATACTGACGGACACTGATTAGATTAGTTTTTCCTCAGATTATTTCTGACCCATATTTTCTCAGATTGATGAGCTGTCAGTTTGATGAGTTAAGTGTCAGATTGTCTGGACAGTCTTATGCTGTTAGCCCTCCCACCAGCTTTGGTAATTGCGGTGAGCTGATTTTCAGTCGTCCTTTTGTGCTGCATCTCCCCTCACAGTAAGTCTTATTTCTCAGTTGGTCTTCAGTTACAATTGCACTGCTCACTACCTCATACAGTTTGGCACAGCCCTGGAGTGTGTCTTTTAAAATCTCAGGTTTAGTGTATGACTGTGATATTGTAAGCTGCTGTGAAGACTCCTCTCCGAGTTGACAAGAAGAAGACACCAATCACTCTCGAACAGTTTGCGCTCCATCAAGCCGCCTTCTCCCTTATCTGTTTAATGGTTCTATTAATATGCTGCCTTTGTCTAAAATATTCCCAATGTCATAGAGAATACAGTTACTCAAGATTATTGCTATAAATGTTGTCAGTTTCAGAATCAGTCGTCTTTAAATGCATATCATGACCTGTCCAATATTACGAGCAGGAAGCACATTAACACCCAAGAGCCCCTATGTAAGCGTTTTGCAGTACCCCTCCATCCTCATTTGTCAGGATGTTCTGGCACCAGCGCCTCTCAACATGAATGCATAATGCCCAGTTCTTTGTTTGAGAGGACAAGAGAAACCTGAACATTGATTCATGCTACTGAACATTAATTGTGCCTCTGGTCTTGTATGCTTGGAAATGAAACTGCAGAATATGTCAAGGACTGCTCTTATGGTCAGCAACCTGACCTCAAAGAAATGGCACAGGCAGAGAATCACAGATATGTCGCCTCACACTGGCTAATGTCCTCTGTTTAAAGGATGTACTTTACACCACAAGTACAGCCACCTGTTCTGTCAGGTTGTCTGCTGTGCCTAGATGAAGTGACGGGGGATTGTTATATACATACTGATTATCTGCCAATACTGCCAATACCCAATACCCCCTTTTCCCCTGTTGCATCCAGTGCTGAAAATGAAGAGTAAATACTTTAAAGAATAATTTTCCTGACATCTACCTTTCCTAACATCAGAGCAAACTGCGTGTTAGCCAGAATGCACTTAATTCCGCATCGTCAGTGCTTATTTACTTTTTTTTTTTTTTTTTGCTTACCTGCAGCCAATTAATAAGCATTCCTCCTTTCATATTTCCATATTCTGTGTAAGCAGGCAGCTAATTGTAACACCCTCGTATTTGTAGGTGCCTGGACACCCTTAGTGTATGGAGTGCCCAGTTGATACTGCTCGTGAGTTAATGTTTCAGCCTCATTCTGTGGACCTGTAACTGAAAGGCTCAGGGAAAGTGATAAATCACCTTCCTTCTACGTGTGCAATAGCTGTCACTGACTGGCATAACTGACCAGACCATTTGAGAGTGGTTTGTGGTGGGACTTAATGTCAGACTCTGGACAAACTGGAGTTGTGGGCTATAGGCTGTGGCCACTGATTCTTTGCCTTCCACCACACTGACTCATGGGAATGATTCATTGGGTTCACTTAGTATTGTGCAACTTATGTTGGGCTGGGTTGCATTCAAGATTGGATGGAAACACTGTTTTTGTTGGGTAATGAAGAGTCTTCCTACAAGAACTGGCATTAACAAACTGCAGCACTAATTGAAAAAGCCTCATTTATATTGCACTACATTGTTAATGCATCACACACAACACGTTAAGATCACCAAGTATGTTGTGTGCTGCTTTCCTGAGCTTGCAACCTAATCTGGAAGGTTTAGATAGTTTTCACACCTTTGATGTTTTTGTTGCTATACTTGGCTGATTGTGTTACTCTGTGGCGTGATCTTCACATCATGAAGATGATAAGGAAAAACAGAATTCTCCAATATGTTTCACAGCAGAATGTAAAAGAAAAATGCTGGAGAGAGAAGTCCAACATTTTCTCAACCTCGTGAGTAAGTGTTTTGTTTTGCAAATGTGCAAACACTGGAGGGTGTGGTAGAGCCTGGGCCAAAACATGCATGGTTTTGTTTTCATATTCCCACAAAGTTAACATTAATAATAATAAAAAGATTTATTTATGTATCACATTTGGTAGACAATCTCAGATAAAAACTATTTACAACACTGAGCAAATCTTATAATAACTCCTCTGACATAATGATAATTATTCTTTGGAAATTTGAGGTTTCTTTGGACAAAACGTCCTATAGGCAAGATATGCCCTTAGATATTGAGCAGCTCGGTTGGTGTTTTACGATCCTCTGCTCACCAAGTCCATGGTTATTAAAGTGGGTGTTATTCTAGACTGTCTGCATACGCTGGTTGATACAGCTTGTTTGGCTGACTATTATTTTCATCACATAGATAGAAGAAACCAAGTGAAATCGCTGTTCTGAGGACCTCAGAAGTGTTGTGCCCACTTCATGTGCAGCGTATTGTGCAGCTTTTACAATATACTAAGGTGTTTTGCTGGGACTCTTAAAGAGATTAGATTAATAAATGGCATACATAATAGTAGTCTGCATTATGGAGGAGTAAGGGTCAAAGTAACTCCTGCTGGGATTTAGTGGATGTTCTGCAGTCTAACTTGGAGCTCAGACCTCCTCTCCTCCTCCTCCTCCTCCTTTATGAATAAACTTAACATAATAATTTGGTGACCTTAGTTCAACTTACTTCACCTGAGCATTTGAAGGAATTATATTTTGTACAGTGTGCACACTCATGCGTGCACACACACATACAATATGTCACCTTCGACAACCAGTTAGAACACGTCTCCAGATTTTTGTGTTCCCAGGAAACTCACCTGGCTTTGTCACATGGCAAGAGGAATTAAAGAAAGCAGAGAGAGGCTTAGCTGGCATTAGCGTGCATGTCTCTTTATCATCTGTGCTCCCCTCTGTTTGCATAGCCTCTTATTTGTCTTTAGCCTTTCAGGGTTATTAATTAAAATTCTGCCTTTTTTCCCCTTTTGTAGAATTTTTAATCAAATAATTTGCTGAGGTGAAAACTATGGTGTGATATAGGGAACAAAGTGCCCTTGTCACATAATTTTTACTGTTTTAGACACTGAAGTCTTGTGCTGCAGATCTGGTGGTAGGGTTCATTTTACAGAACATGTCACTGCTGAGCCAGCTTCAACAGCTCTGATGTAAAGACTCACTCATAGCTTGTTATGATGGGCGTTATCACCCATGTGTCACTAATCAGCTGCCTCGCAGGCATCTTCTGATGCCACATGGTTCAGCCAAGTCTCCACGGTGCTTCAGTACTTGGTATCCATTGCACATCTCAATAAGCAATTCAGATCATTCAAACATGGCAGGATCAATGGCAAAGATCAATTGCAGGCCCATTTGCGGTTGACTAACTACATTCCTTAATTTAATGCTGGAAGATTTTTGTATTGGATTCAAGTAGTTTCTGAATGTAAAGGTTTACTCTGTTATTTGTGGAGTCTTTGGCTGTCCTTTAAATCTTGAATTCTTGTCGTTCCAGTTTTGTAGACTTTGTTTGAGTGTCGTCTGCCTTGTCTTTACCTTTTTGTTGGAACTTTGTAAGATGCTCTGCAGGATAAGATAATGGGTTACACGTGTGAATTTTGAACCCACATTGCAATCACTGGCCTCCAGAACATTTAGAATTATACTGGGTAATTTTCTTTTGCCTGTTTGGGAGCTCCAGAGAAATACTGATCAGACACTTGTTGTTTTGGAGAAGGCTGAATTGAAACTGCAGCTTGAATAATGCTGCATGAATAATATTTCACTTGTCCTTTTTTATTATTATTATTGAGAAGTATCGTTTCAAGGAGCTTTTGCCTTTCACCAGTGGCCTTTGGTCCCATAGTTCTCTGCTGCTTGGCCTGTCCCTCAGTTCCCTGGTCAGAAGAAGACACTGTTTTCTGCTGAGAAACTGCTGAAGCATTTCCTCCCCTGCAGACTGTTTCCCTCGCTGTGTCTTTTGATTGGAGGAAATGAGGCAGCAGGACAAGAGATGGCAACAGCCATGCAGGGGCTTTTCCTACACCCCTTCTATCATCTCTTCTTATTAACCCAAGTTCAGCCAACTTGCGTTAATGTTGTTGATATCTCTCGTTAAATCTGTAGCAATGTAGCTGACAGTATGTGACGGCCATGGCAAAGTAAATATACTTATTTGAAATTCTGATGTGAAAGTATGTCAGGAGAGCGATCTTTTCTTATTTGGTGCTCAGTCAATTCAGCTTTTATGGCTCGCTTGTTGTGTTTGTGACAGTGAGTCAGTGTGACAGTGCAGCCCACATGGTGGTCACACTTCTGCACCTACTGTGGCCTGAGGTGTCACATCCATGTTGGCAAAATATGACAGTGTAAGTGCAGAGTCTTGGAAGAATATAATTTTCTTTCTGAGATTAAATTGCAGGTTACTCATGCTGCATTTAACTTGTCTTTGCCAATTCATTGTATTGTATTCAAGTTTTAATCATCTCCACTGGGTCACATTTAGCTGATGAGTTTCTGGAAGGACATCAGGCTGATAAAGGGATTAATTGTGGCACTTTTCCGTCTGTCTTTATGCAGCCTATAGGGGGGTTGGAACATATTAACTACAAAGTAAAAGATGGTTGAGACGTCCCTTTCTTGGTGACAAAATCTGTGCCCTCACTGCTGTGCTGCCTAATTATGATAATATCCCACATCAAATAGTTGGAATTAAGGGGCTGTTTGATGTTCAGATCAATTGAAGGAGCAGTGATGTCGTGTGTGATATTTTTGACATTGAGGATATACATGACTGAAACAGTAGCATGAATGGAAGCTTGTGAAGATCAGCATGTTGTAATGTAAACGGCACGAATTACTGTGGATGCAGGTTTGAACGTTATAATTTGTCAACAAGTGTCAACATGACGGTGTAGAAAGTGGTTGTTACTTTGCCTTGATGAACACACCAATGGGGCTTCACTGTGTCAGCTGCACGATTGTTTTTCAGTCTTAAAGGCTTGGTCGGCATGCCCAGACACATGTCTATATTTCTCTTTTGTTCGTTATGTTGGGAGTTGTTCACGCTCAACCATCGTTGACGTTCAGGCCTACCAATATCAATAATAAATAATTTAATCCAATTTCACGGTTGGTTGGAATGGAAACAATTAATTTTCACCTGTTGGTACAAGATGAGATGCTTTTTTAACTGCTTGACCCTCAGAAAGAGTGACTTTCCATCTTTTTTTATCTAATTTTATCCCTTCAACAGACCCAAAATCCAGTGCTCGGAAACATGTGATCTTCACCCATTGGACAGACATGATTTATTCAGAAGAACTATCAGACAGGCATAATTGCTATGCCAGTAGTCAAGCAGTTCCTGATCTGATTATGGTCTAAATCCCTCAGACTGCCATGTAGCTACTCGGTTAGGTTGGCTGCATGACAGCTTGATGTTGGCCAATAATACAGTACTGCAGATAAGGTGATTACTGCAAACACACTGGCTCATAGTGTATTTAGCCACTGGTAGAAAGAGAAGTGCTTCTCTGCATTCATCCGGTTGATTTTTTTTGTTTGTCCTGTATCAGTCAGTGCCACCACTCAATGTTTGATTAATATGTTGGTCCAAATAGTAAGGCATTGCAACTTAAAATGCAGTATTTAATGAAACAATTCTGATGTTATTCCTCCTGATAATCTGATATAGTTCAGACTTAATCGCTGGACAGCGACAGTTCAACTCTAATGGGAGCTTTAACTGTGTTGTCCTTGAGTGCAGTGGCTCATTTTAAGTTCTGTACATTTGTGCTTCTCTTCTTCAGTTTTTAGGCTTGCCACCAGTGTTGTTTTCTTTGGCTTCATCTCTGTTTAAGCTGCTGCATGTGGTTGATTGAAGTGTAAACACTTAATACTTTTTATTTCAAAGTTCCTTTTCTGGCATTGATTATACCCCTAAAAATCAGTGCAATTGTTAGTACACTGCAGTTCCAAGAAGGAAATGCTCTGCCATGGTGGAAACTATGCTCTGATATGTCTTGTAGTATATTACAAAGAAAAAAAAAACTCGATATGGACACGATAACAAGGTTAAAAACTTGATTTTCATTGGAGGGGGTCTAAGACATAGAGCAGCCATCCACATTGCCTGTCAAGGGTGGGCCAGTTCCATTATACCCTCGGGTCAGGCCCACCCTACTTCAGAGCAGTTTTACTAATGACAGGAAACATGGCCACTGCTGCAGATGCTAATGAGCATCTGCCCTGAGCCTGAGACAGCCTGATTACAGCAGGCAGAGTGTGGTTATCATGCATAAATACTCTGAAACATCAGATGTGACTTAGCCATGTGCTAGCTGTGCTTCACAAACTGCAAAGAAAAAGGAATATCACATGTCAAAATACAGTATTTCTGTGATTACTCTTAATCATTTTTATTTTACTGTAATTGGCTGAGAGAGACTCCATTAATTATGCACAGTTTGCATCTTCGTAAGATTCCCTTTCGACCCCAAATTGAACTGAGATGCGTGTTTTGCAGTTGCAGCCACAACAGGCCTCATCATGTCCCTGGAGAGGGAGGTAAACTTGTGAGAGCAGTCAGCACTGCTGTAACATCGTTATTGTTATTATAGCTGATTGCAGAGTCTCAATGCTGAATCAGCAGTAGTTTAATGGGAGGAATGAGTTATCACTTTGATTATTCACAGCCAACACAACCTGGTACATCCTACCACGGTCAATGCTAGAGCATTAGATGGGCATGAGAAGGTGTTGCTGGGGTTTTTCTAAAGTATCATGGTGTTCTGCATTAAGAGGGGGTGTCAGAGCAGGAACAGGCACCAGGGTTGGATGTCTCCCTCATGCTGACCTTTTCCAGACTGAAAATTCAGATAAAGAAAGACATGATGCAAACATCCTGTGGTTTTTAGAAAGATCTGGAAAATGCAGGAGAGGAAATTGGAAAGCTCTGTACACATGTTCGACTGTACAAAGCAGCGTGGATTGATTTTTATATTGTAAGTACATGGTTTGCTAAAATGTCACTTGTTACGCTTGTTGGCCTTTTCTTTGCCTGACCTTTGTTCTGGGCCTGACATAAAATGGAGAGATGGGGCCTACATCCTGCCTTTTGGCCCAGATATGCACTGATTGTGTGATATATTCATTGTCACTGTAATTTAATGTGACGTTGAATAGATGGCCAGTTCACCTAGCCCCTTTCAGTTCAATTTTCCTTTTTTTTTTCCCCCCCCGATTATATTGATGAAAGCTCCTAGCAGTCTCAGTTGTCATTGGAAACGAGAGCTGTGATGCAAGGTTTTAATTTGAGGCTGATCTTTTTATCAAAGGCATGGAGCATGTGTTTTCTGTCAATGTGCTCCAGGCACGATTTGTCGTTGGATTGTTCAGTTTGATTTTTTTTGGTCTCAACATTTTTTGCATCAACATTAATGCTGACATTTCATGTTTTTTTTTGTTTGTTTGTTTTCCTGTTTTCACAGGATACTTTGTAGTCAGTGGGATGTTAGAGCTCTGGAAGCAGGACTGACTGAAGGAGCATGGTGAAACACCAACCCCTCCAGGTCTATGAGCGCCAGCTGTGTTTGTCATGTATCACTGGGATCTACGGTTGCCGCTGGAAACGCTATCAGCGTTCCCATGATGACACCACCAAGGTGAGTGGGGGTGGAAACCCCATTTGTGGAAGAATACCCCAATCAGAAGAAAAACACATCTTTTTTTTTTTTTTTAACAGAGCAGTCTGACACAGTGTAGCATATTGCATTGCAGTGCAAGATACAGTATATGTAGATGATGCTCACCAGATAAAACACGTAACTCCTGTGTGCCTTCAGCAGCTTATCTGTTAATGCTCTTGAATAACATTTGACTGACCTTGCAGCATTACACTGGACGTCTGAATCTTTCACAGCTGACAGATTTACTTAAGTTTTTTACCCTGTGGAAAAAAACACTCTTTGATTATTTGACACCTGTGCACATAGAATTGTCAACACTGGTTAGCCAAACGGTGAGACTGCGCTTGCTGTCATTGACTATGTTTACACGCACACTGATATTCCACATTATTCCGAGTATGACAGTATTGAGAATTTGATACTGGTCATGTAAACTGCATATTCTCTTTGGATATCTTTATAAATAAATAAATATAAATAAATTTTAATGGAAGATTCATTTTCATTCGCCATGTAAACAGCTTAATAAGAGTATTGTATTTTTCGGACAAAACCAGAATATGTTGTGCATGTAAATGTAGTCAAGGATTATCAAGATAATTACCAGCTGCGCACTCATATGTGTACATGTGCGCACATCTGGTTGGCTGTCCTGAGAGAGATCGATTTAGAATATCAATTATCAGCTAGTTTAGTAGCATTTCCTTTTTAAAATGTGAATTTCTATGAATTTGAATTACAGATTACAGTTTTTCTTGTCTCTTATCTACATCTTGCACCTACCCACCTACATTTTTGGAAAAAAATGTCATTCCTCCTCTTCATTTTTGACTACTGAATTAATTAATGTACATTAATGTGAGTATTTTCACAGCTCTGCTCAACAACATGCTGTGTAAGAATTTTCAAAAATACTCTTACTGAAGGTGCTAGCTAGGAAAAGCCATATAAAACCCGTACAGCCATGTGAGTCTGACATCCACAGCGGTGTGCTGTTACACCTCTTGGTCTCTAGGTGTTTTCTCTCAACATTGATTTACAGCAAGAGCAATTATCTTTGGCCAAATATGTCCTTGCTGGCTTATCCCCCATCCAGTAACCTTGAGCTTTCCACGCATAGGTTCATTTGACATTACAGTACTCTATGGTTTCCAGCTGTCTGTCATCTCGTACATTCTGCACATTCTTAATGAGTTTAAATCAGGCTGTGCAATGATTAACCATCAAGTGTTTGGTTTTTCTTTTGTTTGGTGTGTGTGTGTGTGTGTGTGTGTGTGTGTGTGTGTGTGTGTGTGTGTGTGTGTGTGTGTGTGTGTGTGTGTGTGTGTGTGTGTGTACCTAGGTTTAGTACTGAGCCACAGGACGGTCAGTATTCTGTATGGGAGCCACATTTCTAATATTCTGCCAAGACTTTGAGATAATGAATGGTAATAAGAGTTGCATGTTTGGCATCTAAATTATTTTTAAGCATTCAAATATATCCCTTTAAATGGTTGCATTCTTAATTCTGCTTTATAAATTTTTAAGACAAAGCGTGCAGCCAGAACACTCAACTCAGAGCCAACGAAGAGTGCAGTGTTTTGTTTATTTTCTAGTTCTAGGCAAATGCCAGGATAAGTATTACAGCCTACACAAGATCAGCAGTTCGTCCTGACCTCTCCCTTTTTTTCCTCTACTCCACATTTAGGAAGGGTACTCAGTTTATGTTGCTGCAACAAACACACAGCGCATACCCATGTGTGCACTCACATGCACTCGGACTGGATAATTTATTTATGCCCACATACCATACTGTAGACAAGCAGAAACCTAGGACGCAGACAATAGACTGATCTCAGTCAGCACACACACACACGCACCAAAGAAATTATATAGCTTACATTAATCCTACATTAGGTGTGTAAACAAACAGACACAATAACGCAGGCCATGATAGGTGGCGATGATAACTCATGGATCATATAAAAAGCAGATCTAAATAAAGAGAGATTGATTTTTCCCTCCTGTTTGCAGGAAACTGGACACTGCGTAGCTCTGTTTCCTGTTGCAAGTGGTTGTCTTTCAGGCCAACTGATAGGATAGTGCAGAGTCAGCATTCTTTGTTCACGGTGCCCATCCTTTGTTTGGACCGCGTGGTGGTTGATAGCACTTGTCTTGACCCCAGCAGAAGAAGCACGCAGTCAGGGACATGCACTCTGCAGGCTGCGGTCACTTTCCATCAGGAAGTGGCTATTTTTCCATCAACATTCTTTTAATTAGTTCATGTGATGAGTGGAGAAAACTGAAAAGAGACTGAGCCAAAATGATGTTTCCTACAGTTATTGTGACAACAATTGCAGCTTTGTCTAAGTGCTTGTCAGTAATTAAGAACAGCAAAGGGACAGAGCTGTGTAATTCACTATTTATATCTATTAATGTAGCTCCCTGCCAGGAGCAGAGAGCTGTCATTCCATTGAGAAAGTTCCCTAGCATAGGTCAAGGTGACGTTACATAAGTCTGCATCTTTAACGATCCCAGTAAACAAACTGTGACCAATCAAGGACAGGTATCGGCTACATGTAACCGGACCTGAGAGAATCACAGAAGCATGAGAACTGAGAATCTTGTGTCGAAACAACTGTAGACTCATTCATAATCCACAAGGAGATCATGCCATTTGTCTCCTTTTTTCATCTTTGTTCACTGTAATGAGCCGTTCAGGATGGCTGGCTGTCTTAGTGAAGCTGCTTCTCTCTGTGTTCAAGGTTCTTTGTAGGAAGACAGCCCACGTCATGAAGTGCAAGCCGATCTGGCCTCTCAGTAATAATTGAAAGTATTTCCATTTAGCCAGTCTTTATCATTCAGTCACACAAAGGCTTCAAAAATAGAGGCAAAGCCGCTCTACCTTCATTTGTCAATGATCTCGTGGTCCTCATTAGCCCCGGCCTGTGAAATATTGGACAAATAAGACAGTTACCTAGAGCTACTGCTACTACCAGTAGTTGCAGGAATAATGGTGACTCCAGAAAGTGGTTTATTGTATATGTTTTGGTCAGTGTCAAGCAAGTTACTTAGAAAATGGAATTGATTCCATATAACTAGTTAAGTAGTTACTTTCATTTGAAAGTAAGTTCATTCATTTTTGCCTATTGACAGGATATATATCTAGGAATACAGAGAAAATGGGGGCTCACTATTAGGAAGGTGTTTGACATATTTTTCCCGGACCACCATTCTATGTTTGCATACACCTTTACATTGTGTGCGTCGCTCTGGTGGTATAGCATTATGAAGCAGTGCACACAGCAGTGTGTGAAATGCCAGGGACTTATCTGGATATGCTCAGGAATGTGACAAGGGACTGAGGTGTTAAATCCAGTGAAGACAGAAGCAAAGAGGGAGGCATGTGAGGCTGTGGCTGCGCCTCACCGGGAAAGAAGCACCGTCAGCAAAACGAGAACCGCTAAAGCAGCTTTGCTTTTTTCCTGCTGTCTGTGAGCTGAAAATGTCTGCCAGACATTCAAGTTCGTTCAGACACGCTGTCATGTTTGTGTTTGTTTGTATCTGTCTGTATTTATCTTTGACAGCGAGTTGACTTGGGACCATCCCACACCATATTTTCTCTCTCAGTGTTGGCATGTTCGATGGCAGCATAGTGAGTCAAGCTGCCACCTAATTGAATGCATCATTTAAGTGTGTGTTGTTGGTGTGTTAGAATAGGCCTCCACTGAAATGACCTTGCCAGAAATGATCTTTACCAAACATGGACAGTAATTTAGTGTGAGTATAGGTGAATGTTGAATGTCTGTTTTGGTACAGGAAACCTTCATTTTTCATGTCAAACCATGCTTTCTATCAAACCCATACAGGAGTAAATAGCTGAATATTCAAACAAGATAATTATGCATTGGTCTAATATGTTCTCTAAACTCAGGTGTTGTGCTTCTACATATATTTTCAGCATCTCTTGTGAGATTGCCAGCACTAATAAAAATAATGGTTACTATTCGTCCTCTCCTTGGATGACTAATTTTGTCATGTGTCAGTATGCACACTAATTCCCAGAATTATCACAACCAGAAGCACAAAAAAGTGTTCAGAAAGTTGTCTTGTGATATTGCCATGCTTTCTGTGTGTACACTACATGGTGACGTACTGTACATGATGCAGAGACAGCTCCTTCATGGAGTACTCATGCATGAAGTAACCAGCGCACACAAACACACTTAATTACTTGTGTGTGTCAGTTCATACCGTAGTTCTTCAAAGAGAATGCTGTGGTAGAAATGTGTGCAGTTGTTATTGCACTATAAATCCACATGGTTGCTGATATAAAAATCAGTCCACACAGCTCATAGGCAAAAACACAATGCAGGCACAGGCACAAGTCAAAAATCAGCCACATGTCGAGGTTTCAAACACGAGTGGATAAAAGTGAATTCTGAGCCTGGACTTGAAATAGTCAATGGAGGGAGCAGATCTGATGGGGAGGGGCCGCTGTTCCACAGGCTAAGGGCTACAACTGCAAAGAAATAGTCACCCCTGAACTTTAGTTTTAATTGCTGGACAGCCAGGAGCCCCAAGTCAGCTGACCTTAGGGACCTGGAGGTAGAATGGGGGGTTAGGAGGTCTGCAGTATTGCGTTGTTGGAGGAGGCCAGCCCATGTAGGGCTTTATTAACAAACGTATCTTTAGGCTGTGGGCTGTGTTCTTTCCCTGTGCACTGCTGCTAAATGAGTCTGAGTTGAGCTGCATTTGTAGGTTTCACAGCTCGAATAAATTTACACACAGATGCACAGCAACACACAAGTTGACTTGTGAATCTGCAGAACAACTCGTTTTCATGAGTGACTTCTCAAGGACACTGCATGCTGGTTCCTTGTGGCCCAAGGTTGACGTACAAAGTAGATAGTATAGACTTATTCGTTGTTGAAATAATGAGAAAGCATGTGTATGTGTTTTATTTGTGTGTCTGAATAAATAAGCAAGTATGTGAGTGCACGCGTGTTTTGAGTTCAGTGAGGTATTCACTTAAATGATCTTAAAAATGAATTCAGACTGGAAGACTTGATTCTGGGCTGTTTAAGGCTCATCTTGCAAATGAAGACGAGATAATATTTTGCAGCTTTGATTACATAACGTGAGGAAATTAAATAACTTAATCTGTGCTACAATTAAAAAGGCTTCCCAGAATTATTATTTTAACTTCACAAGATTAATGCTGTAAACACATTTTAAAAATCCAATACTGCAGTTTAATAAATATATTTCTGTCTGCTTCAGTTTTAATCTACTGTACTGAACTTGCTGTGAGCCATTAAAAGTCAATATAAATAAAGAAATCCAGGCGGAAAGCCACTGAGGGACGTAGGGAAGTGAAATGGTGTTGGCTGTTATTGCAGTGCTCCTCTCTTGCCTGCACTGTGGTGCAGACAGCGCCTATAAAGTGACCTTATATGCACACTTTTTAGTTTATGAAACATTCTCTGCTGCTGTCACTTCAGTCTTTAACTGTTTCTGAACAAAAGCCAAAGCTGTCTACTCTGTGTCTCTCCACACCTGCTTTTCCCAGATGTTAAATCACTGACACAGTGGTGAGTCAGCAGTGATGATGGAGTTTCACACTATTTTTTTTTTTTTTAGCATTTTGTAGCAGTCCCTCTGTAATTTTGCCAGAGAAAAACCCTTGTGCAAGCACATAATAAAAGCACTGCTGACTCTGTGCCTATAAAGCCTTGTTGGATGTATTTCCTAATTTTATTATTATTATTAGTCATGTTAGTGTTGCCAAGTGCTGCTGCTGCGTTAGATGGCAAACAGGAGGCCTTATACTGTACCAAAGTGAGAAATACAGAAATATGTGCACAACATTATTTGGGCTTAGCTCCACTTTGTGTAAAACGATGGACACAGCACAGATACAACTGATATATTCAAGCCAATATAATAGTGTGAGTTAATAATGGCTAACAAAATCTTGTCTTAAGCATCATATCTCAGAAATGACCCTGGGTTATAGTATATTAGGTCATTCAATTAATTAAAGAAACCTCAGTGTTCGTAACTCATTGACCACACCGTCTCTGCTGTCTCAGGGGCATCTCAGATCACATCCATCATAATCCACAGGGGAGGAGGGGGTGAACAATGTCCCCTCTCAGGAGCAACCTCAGATCTCCCAAGTGTTTCCAGGTAGTCATTAAGGACCATGGAAACCGGGGTCAGTGCTTTCTCATCAATGAGCTGAGCTGCCTCCTACGGACACCATAGAGACCTTTTCATCACTTGGACAGCTTTGCTGTCATAAGACATATCTCACTGCTTTTTTTTTTTTTTTTTCCAGTGGAAGGTAAACGATAAAGATAAAACCACCTGAAGAGTCAAACAGTATTTACCCTTTAGAAGATAATTGCAGGAATGTTTTTTTCAGAATGGCTGCTTTTATCTTTTAAGGGTCAGTTCCTTCTTCCAAAGACAGCCAAACTGATTTGGTGCCCATATTATTGGATGAAACAGGACCTTCTTACATAATAATGTTTTTCTTGCACTTTTGAAATGTACTTCAGAAGCCATGTCCAAATATGAGAGGGGATTGAATCAGCGTTTTCCCCTGAGTTTGCTTCCCTTTTTTGTACAAATGATCTCTGTTATGCCCTAAAACCATGCCCAGAAATTAAATAATATACCGTCATACGGCTGTGATTTCCACATTACAGCTGACCCCAGGTCTGAATGTTGAAATGTTGGAAAACTCCTAAAACAGGCTTGAAATCAAAACATGACCCTCAGATGCTGCGCTGTTTGAAATAATTTCAGGCAGGGGATTGAATCATGAGTCCAAACTTCCATATTTAGCATTTAAAGAGCTTTTAGATGTCAGAAAAAGAGGAACATGCTGGGAATGAGAGCAGAAGGTCAGGCAGACTGTCTTACCTGTGTCGCATCAGCTGGTTGAGGAGATAATAATCTGATCCTCTGCGCACATAACAATGGTGCATTCAAGCTCATATTCTTGGGTTGCTTCGCTGTGTGCCTTTATCTTGACGCTACCCACAGTGGACATGTGCATGTGATTTTATGAGAACATTTAAACAGCAGCTCCTGAGTATTAGTCTTTAATTATTCATTTTATGAAATGACCATCACTGGGCTCTTGGAGCTCAAAGTGACATCTTCACGTTGCTCGTTTTGAGCAAGATACTCAATTTTCAGTGATGTGAAACAGATAAAAGCAGCACATCTCCATACTTTAGGTGAACTTAGATGGTTTTGGCACTAAATAGCATATTGATGTAATGTAAATATGCTTTTACTATTGACATCAATGAGTGAGTGCATATATTTATCCAGAATTCTTTGCCTTCCTAAGAACATGGTAGACTCTGACGTCTGTAATGACTACAATTACAGTTGACCTTTTGATGTGCTGTGGCTGTTCTTTCCCCAGAAGTGCAGTTTGTCCAGATTACACAGGCTCGTTCAGTGACTTGAATTCTAACTGCTCCTTTTATCTCAGATTGTGATCAAAACCTGTGTTGTTTTATCGCACCGTGCCACTTCATGTGTTCACTGGCGTCGGATGATGAAAGTCTATCACTGTTTAACCTAGAGACGTCTCTCTATCGAGTGTGTGCGTGCATGTGTGACCTATCTGTTATCAGCACATTTTAAGTCGTCCAACACTTCCGCTGCTCAGTTCTTCCTTTCTTTTTTTAGATTATGAGCAATTTTCTGTGCTTTATGAAAAGGTTCTTGTCTGACTCACAGCAGCGCCGTAGGTGTGTTTGAAAGTGTATTGAGAAAGATGGAGAGCCTCCCTGCAAGTATGCTCCTGAGTGGCCTGAAGATATTGCAAGTTTAATATTTGCCATGGTACAAAAGTGCGTGGCAAGAGGGTGACAGCAATTAGTCGGCTAGCATGTGTGAAGTTATTAAAGTCATTGCTTGATAATGAGCAAAGTGTATAAGGGAATACTCTCTGTAAAGGTCAGCAGCCAGGTTGACAACATGTGCTCAACGTACTGTAGTTAAGTTTATGGAAAGTTTACTTCTAATGAACTCTCTGAATATCTTCTTGAAAGTTGTGTTTATCAAGCTGATAAATTGTACGAAATTATCCCGCAGCTTAACAGCTTTGTGTCCACAACAGTAGAATTCAGCAGATTAGATTTTTCCCTTTGTTTTGCCAACAGGCAGAGCTGCTCTGCATTCACTGTCACGCTGTGGAGCAGTGATTGTGCTTTTCGAGTTGTCCAGTGGACTTTCGTGTCAGGTCATGTCAGAAATAAGGAATTGTTTGTGTTTGTGTGCGTGCACAGTGGGAGCTGCTGTGGTCCCTCATCCTCCTCTTTACCTTCTGTCTGCTGCTGGTCTGGTTCTACTTCTGGTGGGAGGCACATAATGACTACAGCGAGTTCAACTGGTGAGTATGCAATCAAAGCGAGTGCTCAGGTCAGGTCAAACTGGAGCCAGACGCAGACGCAGTCTCTCTACTGTCACCATATTGTTTCAGCTGTAAATAAATTCTATCCATGCTTGTCAGCTTGTTGATTTCCTAAATCATCAGTTTAATCCTTCCTCTGCCTTAATCTGAACAAAGACCACCCAGCTCTCCACAGATTACACCATTACGTAACTGAGAGGGCCCAACATTTCCTGTTCTATAAATGACTCAACCACGTGCCACTTTTATGTGGCCACTAGTTTATGTGACTGAAAACATTACGAGCTACCAAAATGAAGACTTCTTCCAGACCTAAAAGATGAATCCATCTGTATTCAATTGCATGTTTTAATAGAAAACCACACACATGATACAGCATAGGCATTCTCATGACTTCATTCAAAATGTGCTCCTGAGATTCAAAATAGATGCTTCGCTTACAGTCCTCGAGGTGAAATTACTAACAGAAATAACTGATTGATAATTGACCATTGAGAAGTTTGAATGGACAAAGCTTCAGCATCCTGCAAGCTGTGGATCAGACAGCTCATAAGACGTTACATTTACAGTCTAATAGTAAAGTTTAATGCTGTCTGTTGTTTTAAATCACATGTAATGTATGTTGTATGTAATGTATGTACACACTGTAGTATAAAATGGTTACTGCTGCCTGTGTCCCATAATGTCACATGCCCTGGTCTTTCTCTCCAACTGCTTTCCCCTCCCCCTCTGCACCTGCTCTCACTAACCTCTACAATGTCACTTCTTCCTCTTATCATTGTCTGTTGCCCTCCTTTACTTCCATTACTACATATTTTTTTTTCTCTTTTACCTTTTCTCAACGTCTTTTGCCCTCACCCTCCTCTTCCAGTTCCCAAAACAGCAACCCCCAGTCCAGTTTTAGCTGCAATCTCGCTAGTGTTTATTAATCTCTGGAGGTCAGTTTGGTGGCTTTTCAATAGGATGTACACAAATGTCCTGCTTTCCTTCCTGCTTTATTGTCGGGATGGCACAGATGATCACAGAGATGACATCCCTGCCCTTATGCATTCTAGTGATTTAGTAGCAGGGAGTGTCCCAATCCATCTGCAGTATAAACATATTCACAAAGGGCCAGGAGCATCAGCACTAAGTGACGCTGCTGGGGCTCTGTGCCACTGGAATCACTGATAAGGCTTTGAAAGAAATTAGTGCTGTCATGTCAAAACACACATGCGCACACCCGTACACTTATTTGCTCTGCGGCAGTAAACCTACAGCCACTGTCACCCTTTACCCTTTTGAGCCACTACGTCTGTCTGCGTCTGTCTTTGTTGTTGCCTTTGCTGTTTGCCATACTGAAGCTCCCCCAAAAGACAGAAACCAGCTGTCAGTAATTTGCCACCCAGCCATTAATATAACAATCACATAATCTCTTTGGCCTGAATTCTCCCTGTAGCCCAACAACCATGTCTGTGGTCAGTGAGGCCGCTGTCTTTGGCTGTATCTGCATTTGCTTTATTGCAACAATAAAACATTAAGCTCGAGGGTGCTTGATGCGTGTCTGTTGTTTTTTTTTTTTAAGGTCTTTGACTCGCGGGCAGTCTACAGCAGCTTTTGTGTCACTCACAAGGCATTTGGTTAACGTGTGTCCCTGTCTTTAACTCACCTTTTACTTGACTTGCCAATCCATTGTAAACTGATAATGCTATACACCCGTAAACTCAACTCAAATGTAAATAATGCTTTTAAGAACTAGCACAAATCTTTACTCCAGTTAGTAATGCTAAAATTGAGGTGAGCTCTCAGCTTGTAAAATGCTGTTCACTCTCTTGTCCATGCAGGTTCCTCTATAACCGTTCCGGGGAGTGGAGTGATGGCACCGTGCCCATCCTGGCCACCACCGCTGCTGGCTTCACCTACATCGCATTTTTAATGGTCAGTCCTGCATCAGACGTTCACTGCGGAGATGTTGTGCATGTTGTGTTCATCACAGCACCCTGGTAGTGATTTAGTAGCTTTAAAATCTTTTCCATGTGTTGCCAGACATAGTAACCATGATACGTGGCAAGGCTGAGCAAGTTTAGATCTGTGAGGCCGCAGACTTGTTTTTCGAAGTTGTGCTCTTTTACGTGTTTTTTTTCTCTGTTTTCAGGTTTTAGCACTTTGCCACATTGCACTTGGGCAACAGTTGAATTTGCACTGGCTCCATAAGGTAATGTCACCAGTGTGAGACTGTGTGAGACTGGTGTTCAGTGTGTGTGGGTGGTGAAAACTGGAAGGTAGAAGGGGATGAGTGAGTTTTACATATGCTTCTCTCTCTCTGTGTCTGCGTGTGTGTGTTTATATGCTTATCTGCTTGGTGCCTGCGTGTGTACTCTTTCGTTGCTGATCAGTTGAACTTTTCCTGAACTTACAGTTTGGATCATGTTGTCCCAGGAGTGTTGTGGAACCCAGTAAATGGCCAGGTCTAAAATGCTATCAGCTAACCAAATACAAGGACCAAACACTGTCTGGGGTTGAAAAGGACTGGGAGCTATTTGGGGTTATTCTGTGGTGTGTGTGTTTTTTGTGGGTGTGTACATGTATTTATCCAAAGAGACAACCTCTCTGAGTTTCTGCCTCTCTGTCCACACAGATAGGAGTGACTGCTGCTCTGCTCACCACCATTGTTGGGGTGATATCTGTCAATCAAACATGGGGCCAAGAGTGGGACGTCATCCCTATCTCCCTACAGGTCAGCGGACACAGGAAAGCCCCAAAGCCACTTTTGATGGCTTGACATCCCTGCTGGTGCCAAGTTGGAGTACTAAACTGAGCACTGTGACACACAGGGTGGAGGCACTCTTATGATTTTTACATAACCACCGAGGCTTTTACCTTTGGCTTGTGGGCAGTGGATAAAATGATTGGGCAAACCCGTCCAGGATAGGCTGTTGTGAAAGTTCTGGTGTCATTCTGATATTCACATACTGTTATTTGTATCAATCAATCCCATCTGCAACTGCTGCATCATGTCTATGTTTGCATAGTAAACATTTATCTGTTTTTTTAAGCATTTAATGAATAATGTTTGTATTTCCATACTCAGCAGTGCCGCAGAGGAAAAGTGGGAGGATTTAAATTACATATAATCTCGTGACACGACACTCAGCCTGCATTTATCCTACTAACAATTAACAGCTAATTGATAACCAACAGACAAGCTTATGATTTATGTGCTCATGTGAGGTTATTGAAGTGGATGCACAATCCCACTGAAACTGATGCCATTAGAATTTAATGGCGCTACAAATTATAGCTATTATCTCTGAATAGTGTTACCAATGACTTGACCAGAGATAATGTCTGTAATTCCACGCATCTCTGTCTTTATCTTTGCTTCTCTACTCATTTCACTTACCTTATTTCCCCTTTGTCTCCATTTCTCTACATCCTCTTTCTCTCTCCACGCCCCACCTTCATCTTCTCCGCTCTGTCTCACTCCTCTGCCCAGGCCACAGGTCCGTTCCTGCACATCGGGGCTCTTGCCGCGGTCACGGCACTGTCGTGGATTGTAGCTGGACAAGTTGCCCGCTCAGAAAAAACAAGTATGTTTGCTTTAACACAGAATACAAGTCACTCTCACCTGCCGTAACCATCTGCCACACACACGTATGCGGACAGGAAGAGTGGTGAATGATTAACACTATGCAGACAGAGGCCAGGACCTCCACCCAGGGTGTCAGAGATAACGAACATTCCTACGGGCTCATGTGATGTTTTCCAGCCAGGACACCTTGGATTGTGTTCTCCCTGAGGGCTCTCTCTGGGGATTAGCAGCTTTAGTCTAACTCTCGCTGCTCGCTGCAGAATAGGACTGAAAGTCAGTGTCATTTATATACCAGTTTAAGCAATAGTGATCATTATAAATTCAGTCTGTTGGTCATGTAAAACATGCACTTTCTGCAGAAGAAACACCCTTCATTCATTGGAAGATGCATACAAAGATTTTACTTTCATTGAGTTACATAACTGCCTTTTTTGTGACTTTCCTCACATTGGACAAGGCAGTTTGTCCTTTGTACTGCGCGAGACGTTTAAAACTAATAAAAGAGACGTTTAAAACTAATAAAAGAGATGTTTAATCCTTCGCTACATTTCAGGTTCTGCCTTTGGAGAGATTTGATGAGGTAGGAAGGTCTTGGCCAGATTTCTCCCACTTAAACATCTCTGCTGTAATGCACAGAGTCTGAATACCAAAGAGGATGTGAGGGTGTGTGTGGGTGAAGGCTGTGAGTCTCCTGTGTGTAACGAGAGTTGTTTTCTAACCCTACCCCGGAGCTGACCTTGAAACAAATACATTCCCCTGTGTGTGTGTGTGTGTGTGTGTGTGTGTGTGTGTGTGTGTGTGTGTGTGTGTGTGTGTGTGTGTGTGTGTGTGTGTGTGTGTGTGTGTGTGTGCCCACCTACAAACACACACACAGCTCATCGTTCACTTACACTGAGGTGGATGCATGACAAAATGTATCTCCTTGGCCCCTGATGTCAATGTGCATAGCTACATACAGTACTGAACATAAACCACATTTACAGCATCTGCTTACATCACACATCTCTTTGGTAACTAAACATGATTCCCAAACTGCTCAGAAATGCTCTCTTGGGTACAAATCAAAACATAAATCACCAGTTTCTTGTTAATGCGTACCATGATATGCTATGAAAACTGACTGTTAATATACCATTGTGGATTTGCTTAGCTATGGTATTGACTTCTATAGTATTAATGTTAATAAGATCTATATTTTTTCTGAAATTTACTTCACTGGCCAATAAAAACCTTTCTTTTTTCACTGCTTTCCTTCATTTAAAGGTCCAGACAACTGAATAATTCAAGATGCTGTATAAATTAGTGAGCTTTCTTTGGACAGAGCTAGGCTAACTGTTTCCCCTGTTTTCAGTCTTTATGCTCAACTAAGCTAACTGGCCTCTGGCTTCATTTGTACTGCACAGACCTGAGTGTAGCATCAATATTCTGATCTAACGCTAATCAAGAAAGCAACAAGGCACATTTTCCAAAATTTTGGAACTATTCCTTCCACTTCTGTAAGTGTATCTCAGATAATAGCCAAAGCTAAATTGTTACCTGTCTTCTCCCAGTGTTCCAGGTGCTGGTCATGCTGCTGTATCTCAGTGTGTTACTGGGACTCTATGTGGTGCCCCTGTACATCACGTCCCCCTGCATCATGGACCCCACCTCCCTCAAACAGCGCCCTGATGTCATTGGCCACCAGGGAGCCCCTATGGTGAGTGAGCTGATCTCTCTTACTCTATCAGAATGTGGAAATATGAGATGGACCACTTTATACAAATTGTATTACATATGCTTTCACATTGCCATACACTTTTAGCCTCCTGATATCGGCATCGCAGTGGGTAAAACCCCTAACCTCAGCAATGTTGATGATGGAGGATTTAACCCAGAATAATCGAGGACCACTGGATTCTGATTAGGAGAAGCAGAGGAGAAACTGTGCTGGCCTTGTAGATATTTGTTCCCCTTGTTTTTCACCAACTTTTCTTCTCCTGCTCTTCCCAGGGCTATTCTAGTCTATTAATGACCTTGTGGTGGTCCAACTGAAAATAGTCCACAAACATAACCTGCAGCCTTCAGCTCTCACTGCCTGATGTATGGCAGTAATGTATTTTCTGCAGGATTTTGTCGAGATCTGCCTGGCTAAGACCTGGAAGCTTGATGTAAAAGAGAACTGATTACAGATGATTTATGATCAGATGCACTGCTTCAGCTGTTTTCAGTTACACCATCTCTCTCATAGATAAGATTTTAGACTCCACTACAGTGTTCAAATGCCTGCTGGAGCATGTTGGCGAAGTATGCATCCAAAGGCCAAAGGAAGATGTGATGTATGCACACCAAAGCATATTTTTGTTTTTCATAAATGATTTATGTGCTTGGATTAATGTTATTGCTTCGAAGCATTACCTGAAGAAAGATTTATGTACTTGGCACAATATCCGGCTCAGTATTACACAACGCTTGGAAGGAAAGGGAAGGTGGATTCCTGGTTATTCATAACAGTTGCTCACACGCTCCAAAACACTCCCTGCTTTTTGTGGTATTTATATAAAGCGATCGATCCTCACAGTGGAATCTAAAATTAGGAGTGGCTCAGTGAGGCTGTGAGAAACTCCCACAAGGAAAAAGAAGTCACATGACTGGGCTCAGTTTCCCAGAATGATCCTATATTGATCTCAGCATCATTCCTATCCTCCTGGTCACTAGCTTTACTCACTGGGTCTCACAGGAGGATGCTTGTCTAGTAACTGATGTTTAACCCATTGACTCAGTATTGATCATAACCTTGAATTGGGAGTTAAAGAGAAGTCCACAACACTGCTCTTTTTTTTACAACACGACATTGGAGTCTATTTTCACATACATCTGTCAACACAGAGATGTTTCTTTTTGACTCTGTAACATAACTTGCTTGATGATTAATGACATGTCCTTACGTTCATCTAAAGTTTGGCCACTTTTTTCTTCAGCAGTAGGAGGGCTTCCAGTAAATCCCACCAATAACAGTAGGTCATTGTTACAGAACGTCATGTAATGACTGTGTGTTTGTCTGTACGGTGTGTGTTTGTTTCCAGCTCGCTCCAGAGAACACACTGTGGTCCTTCCAGCGAGCTCTGCAGATGAACGTCACTGGGTTGGAGGCTGACGTGGCTATCAGGTACACACACACTCACACAATCAATACTGCGGAATGATGAAGCCAAACAAATGAAGGGTTATTGAGTCTCTGTCAAGATTCTGCCTCCCTAGTTTGTTTCCATTCATACCTTATGAAAACACTGGTTTACCCAAACCTCTTAATACCTATAGAGGATGAGCTCACACTGGACGACATTATAACGAAACATAATGTGTTGCTTTTGTTTTTTGCCTGCTCTAAATATCAGACATAAAGGTGAGTTATTAAATTGATATGCCCCCTGCAGGAAGTGCAGTGTGAACAAATTATTGTCTTTAAGGAGAAATGGGCAAAGCACTAATATCCGGCCATTTGATCACAAGCAAATTACAATGTAAACACATCATTTGAGCACACTACAGTGATGCAAGAGCGCATCAGTCTATCAGCAGGCAGTAGATGGAGGCATGACATCACCAGGATAATGGGAGGTGACAGGCAGAGCTCAGAGAGACACACTTGAAGGAAAAAAAGAGGATGGGTGGATTGTGTAGTGGTCGTGGTATATGATGGATAGTGGGTGTGCATGTTCACTCAAGCATGTGCAGCAGTGGGGGATGAGTGATTGTGTAGAGGTGGGGAGGTGTTGCTTTGCTAGTTCAGACACTTTTCCTGTATTAGCAACCACGCTGGGAGTGTGTGTGTGTGTGTGTGTGTGTGTGTGTGTGTGTGTGTGTGTGTATGCGTGTGTGTTTGCTCACTGTACAGTCCTAAGAGAGATGAGTGGCTGTGTGATTGGTGCAGGCCGCTGACAGGTGAGCTCCTGACTGCGCTGAGTAATTAGACTTGATGATAGCCAGAATGACAGTAAGACTCCTCTCCTGCACCAGACCAGACACACACACACACACACACACACACACACACACAGAGACACACACACAAGCATGCACTTACAATACAGCAACATATTTTTTTTTATCATTTATCATTACAGTATTTTCACATTTTAACTTAGTATGTTAGTACTAAGTTGTTTTTTTTGTTTTTTGTTTTTTTAATTCCAGATAAATATATTTTGGGAGTTAACAGTTCATACACACACACACGCACACACATATCCACACATGATAGAGATTCTTTTTCTGCTAAGAATTTGAATAGCAAATATTGAGAAATGGGAGGGCTTTTTCTGCAGTGTTTGTTTGTTTTACGGGGTAATATGCTGACGTGAACTGAAAAAGGGGAAGTCATTTGGTATTCAAATATTAGCAGCAGCATTTTCAAAAAAACAAAAAAAAAAACACAATTGGGCCCAACTCTCGTGTCTTGTCTCCTCTGCTCTCCTTTTCTTTTTTGCTCGTGTTGACAGACTTTACCCTCCAACCAACTCCTGACTCTTGTGCTCTTATCCGATGTCATTTTGAGAACATTTATTCCATTATGAGGCTTGAGCTACCGATGAAGTTACCTTTGGTTACCTTTGAATATGAATAGTTGCTCAGTTTGAATTATTATAAAATGTGGTAGGCTGTTACTCCTGCATGTGATCTCACTGGGGTTATATAAAACTCAACAGAGGACAAATATCAATACTGAGAAGAACCATCCTCTCGCCAATAAGAATCAAGGATAGGATTCTCAGTAAACACTGTGTAATGCTGATTATTATAACACACCCAACTTGCATGTTAAAGTCTGGACCCCATCTGATCATTAGTGTGGACGGAGTGCCTTTCCTGATGCATGACCACACTCTGCAGAGGACCACAGACGTAGAGAAGGTTTTCCCAGACAGACAGATGGATGATGCCTCATATTTCAACTGGACAGATCTGCAGCAGCTCAACGCAGGACAGTGGTTCCTCAAGGTACGTCTTGCTTGCTGATGAGGACTTTTGAAGCTTCATTTGACAGACATGGCGTGGCAAAGGTCATTATTCCATTGAGTCATTAGTACTCCATAGTATGCGCCCTCGCTCACTGATCCTCATGAAATCCTCTGGTTTCATCTACGTGGTGAGATTCATTAATGCTTTAGAGATCCTGTATGCGGAGTGGATCAGGGTCAACTAGTGCTTCAAAATAATTGTTTGTTTCAACCTGCCCGAAGTGCGAGATGAGTGGATCAGGGTCAACAATGATGAAAACACACTAACAAACCAGCCATGAGAGTTAGGTAGAGCTACTGCCTGCTCTGGCACCCAGTAATTGTTTCCTGCATAATGATATTGCACCCTCTACAAGATTTGAAGAAATTACCTACTGTTGTATTCCTGTTTAGTCATTGCCTGCAGATAGTGTAAATGCATTTATCTTCATATTGTGTTACTCAGGAAGAAAGACTGGATAAATGTGGAGCAAGATGCAGTGATATAGACACATGGCTTTCTGTGCACTGTGCTACTTTGCTGTGTTCTACTTTAATCCGTCGACAGCATCCTTTGGTCGTGTGTTTCTTCTGTGTTTTTCTGCTTGCTCCAAAACTGCCATGCCAAGTGTTTCTTGTCTAAATGTATGCACTCACTGTGCTGGTTGTTTCGAAAGGAAGGCTTAAACTCATGTTGTGTGATTAAATATCTTCGTCTCCAATTGCTGTGCAAGGACACGTGGCTGTGTCTCTGATGTGTCAGTATTTGTTTGAATCAGCATTGTTTTCTCCAGTCTCCCTCCTCAGTCTATCTACATTGCACGTGCACACATTGTAGCAGAAGATTGCATTCCAAGAAAAGCTACTTCTCTGTGTGGCTCTGATAGTTCACTGTCATACTCTGATTTCTATATACCAACATGTCCTAATCTGTCCTGATGATGCAAAGTGTCATAAAAATAACAAAGCGTGAGTGTTTTTAGTGAGTAAAGTGGTGCACATCATAGAAGAAGTAAACCAGAAGCATCTGATTGGCATCTCCTGTGTGCTGAGGGAGGAGTGAGGCAAGAAAGGATGTGAGGAAGAAAATTAGGAAAAACACTGAACTATTTTTATTTCCCGTAGGCGTTGTCCAAACGCCCTACAGAGCACTTGGATGAATGCTTTTATTGAAAGCAACTAGTTGGATTATGAAGGCATTTATGTTTCTGCTCAGGTTTCCAAATACAGTTCCGTTTCTTGCAGCATTATTACCATAAACATGTGTGGTCTTCATCCTCATGTTGCTCTGCTCCTGTTTTTCAGGATGACCCCTTCTGGATGGTGCACACCCTGTCCCCCCACGAGAAGAATCTGATCGCCAACCAGAGTGTGTGCAGCCTGCAGCAGCTTCTAAAGCTGGCTTCCTATCATAACAGCACAGTGGTTTTCAGGCTGAGGAGACCTCCCGCGGAGCACCCCTGCTACCACAGCTGGATCAATGATACGCTGCAAGCTGTGCAGCAATCTGGGGTCCCTCAGAATCTAGTAAGTGTAGAGGAACACCCTTCCAGAGCCTTTCTGAACATATTGCGATGGGTTAAAATGTGAATGAATCTACTAATGCATTTACAAATTCATCTCAGTGGTGCTCTGTAGGCAATGAGTGCTCCCCACTGTGGCTTCAGGTCCATTGAGACAAGTGTTACAGTAGTCATGTGTATTGTGATGTGTATAGGTGATGTGGACTCCAGATGAAAACAGAGCTCAGGTGAGACAGGTGGCACCGAGTCTGATCCAGACTTCAGTGGACAAACAGAGTCCTGAAAGTCTCCATCAGTCCGGCATCAGCAGGCTGCTGCTCAGATACAACCAGGCCAGCACACAGGAAATCAGGTAGGAACACACAGACAAACCTGATATGTTATCAGCCTGGCACCTTAACACACATGGATTTCTATTCAAAGCCGTGCCTGAATGTGTGTGATTGTTTTCAGGGACTTCTCCCAGGGCAACATCAACCTCACCCTCTACACCATCAATGAGCCCTGGCTGTACTCGGTGCTGTGGTGCAGCGGGGTGTCTTCGGTCTCCTCGGAGGCCCCACACATCCTCAAGAAGGTGCCTTACCCCATCTGGCTCATGGTAAGGACCCATGACATAACTGTATGGCATTTTCTCCTTTACATGGAACTTCTCGGGTATGGCTTTGCAATCAAATGTGGGATTTCTTTGAAAATAAGGCTTTCATTTTCCCCTTCTCTGTTCAGTCATAGTCTCTCTGTGCACCCACTTTACCTACCAGCATGGAAAAGATCTGCCAAACAGGTTTTTCAAACTAAATATAAAAAGTTTCATAAACTAGAGGCTAGGCTAGAGGCTGAATCAGGATAGATGCTATTAGCTGACAGCCTGTCTCCTGTGCATGATTAAACTAGAATCGAACAGGTGATATCAACAAGGGAGCCTGGCTGTCAACTGAGCTCATCTAGTCTGTTTATTTCCCGCACTAAGCACAGTCACCTGACTTCCCAGCACGGTAGAAAGGCAAGCATCATTTCTGTAGTGTATGACTCATGGCTTTTCTAGTTTAGTCGTCTACCCTGTGAACATGGGTAGCACCCACACTGTGCCCCTCTGGTATCGCTTCACTCGCCTCATCCTTGCGGCGTGCCAGCCTGGCCCGTCCCGTCTGTACCACCATACGGGAACTCTCCGTGACAACATGCAGACGTGAACCAGGCCACCTGCTGTGGTTCAGGGAGAGTTCAGCCGACCGGTGCCTCTGCAGTGCAGTCTGCTCAGTTGAACTGCGAATCTAAGTCAAGTGATGTTGTTCAGGCCAGTGGAAGAGGATACTTATCCTCAGGACATCAGTTTTGTTTTGCAGGTTTTCCTTGTTACATTTCTATACATGACAGTACTAAGGGTGTTGTTGCGTGTTGAACACCTCCTCACAAGAATGCCCCGAGAGAACTGCTAAATTCTCCCATTTCCCAATTTTAAATGACATTAAATACACTTGCTGCTCATGTAAGAGGCTGTTTGTTGACATATAGCTCCACCCAGTGGTGGAGCCTGACATAAACTCTCTGAAACCAGACCTACCATGACTCTTTCTGCACCGTGTGTGTGTGTGTGTGTGTGTGTGTGTGTGTGTGTGTGTGTGTGTGNTGTGTGTGTGTGTGTGTGTGTGTGTGTGTGTGTGTGTGTGTGTGTGTGTGTGTGTGTTTCCAGAGACCAGATGAATACTGCCTGATGTGGGTGTCTGCAGACCTCATCTCCTTTGCTGTAGTCATAGGAATATTCATTTTCCAGAAGTAAGTACAGTCACTCGGGGATATAACTGTAGTCAAGTCATTGTGGTAACTTCTTACCTAAGGCTTAGTGTGTCTCCATTTTTCTGCTGGAGTACAAAGTAAACACTGTTCTTTTTTGGTTTTCTCTCCTGCTTCACACCCAAACACAAATATACATGTACATACCTGTATCTGTAATTGCTGTCAGTTAACAAGCACCCTTCAGTCGCGTCTCCTATTCATTTTGTCATACTTTCTCTGCCTGGAACACATCGTTAGAGTAACAACTCATACATAACTCTGCAGCTCCTTTGTGTTTTAATGACTTTTTTTTTTAATGGATTTACCAATAGTGACCTTCAAAGGGAAGGCTGGAAACAGCTCACCGTTGTTTGTTTCAGATCATGTGTTGGTTTTGTGCTTTTCTAAGCTGCTCTGATGTGTCTTTGCTGTTCTCTCCCCCTGCACCTCAGTGCTGGCACGCACCAGTGGTGGCAGAGAAGATGAACTTTGTCTGAGCATATCTTCTCTGAGCTAAAATGTGTCGACCCTTCACACTCCTCCAGTGTTTCTGCCGCTCTGTTGGAGTGTGCTTTTGTTTGTTTCTGCGACACCTCCAGAGACAGATGGCCTGTCCTCCTGTCGTCTCAGGGATGGAGGACACTGATCTTTGCTTTTTTTACGGTCTACTGTGGGTTTGCTCTGCTTAGCCGAGCTCTTCAGTAGCTGCTGCTGGCTTCTAAACTGACCTCTCTTCTCTCCCGCCTTCTTTTGTCCTTTTTTTGTCCTTCTGCCTCTTCCTCGTCTTCTCCCCTCTGCCTGACGTGCATGCTCTTCTCCTCCTCTGCTGCATTCTGGCATCTTCTCTCAGCTATCACATGATCAGGTAACTGGGTCACTTCTTCTGACCCAAAGTCTTCTCTCCTTTCACCCCTTTTCTGTCTTTCACTATCTTTGTCCATCGTTCTTTTGTTGGATGCATTCCTTTGCTTTCTCTCTATCTTTTTTTTAACCTTTCTCTTTTTTTAGATTTTTCTCTCCACCTTACTTCTACTCTATATTTATTCTCTCTCTCCTTTTCCTCTCTCTGTCTCTCTCACCTGAATCGTTACACTGCACTGCTGCCACTTTCCTCTCAAGGGAGGAGCTCACGTCTTTATGCCTTTGGGCTAAATGAAATGAATGCTTTCCACTCACACAGCACAAAACATCCACAGCATTAAGTCACTGCTGAGATTTCAAATTTATTATCCATCGTCTTAAGCCAAACGACTAAATGTCCGAAGTGAGCTACAGGCTTACACTCACGAGGGGGGAGTGCTTCAGCATTAGCGTTAATTGATGCTGATGAACTAAAAGCTACTTCTTTTTTCATTTCTCTGTCTTAATGCCTCTGTGCAGTAGTCGCCAGTCATGGTGACTGATGCTCTTCCGTTAGGTTAATTGAAGTCAAGGCCGGCGTTTTCACATACAGGAAATGAATTCCTCTGACTTGACTGATTGTACGAAGCTAAATCTGAGTCGGCACTGACGACATGAACACAGGCCTTCACCTTTCACAGAATAGAGCAAACTGCATCCAGTTAGAATGTACTACTTATTAATTCAGAGGTTATTTTCAATAGATATACAATGACTGTTGAAAAATGTGTTATTTGACAGTTACACACACTGTAATCACATGTTTTGGTAACACTTTCTAATAAGCCACCCTATAAAAAGGGTTTACAGGCAGCTTTATTAATAAGTAATAAGTCATGTAGTCATACTTAATAGATCGGTTATATACAACTTGAGCATTGCCAGGTTGTGTAAAATCGATTGGACTTACTGCTTACATTCTGGAAAAGGGCAGCACAGGATCTGGACCAAAATCCATGTATTAACCAAATATTAAATGTTTATTAATGGATTCTAACATTTATAGCTACTTTTTTCCCCAATTGTAAAGCCAACGGTTACAACATAAACACTTCATAAAGGGTGCCTTTTCAGAAAGTGGGTACCCATATTTTAAGTGCTCATCTTTAAACTCTGCATAATACACACTGCAGTAAGTCGCCTTTAAACTAAACTGTCAGATCAAACAAGTTGTAGCTGCAGTTGAGGAATCAGTTTGCTCAAAGAAATACTCCAATGAAACAGATTTGATTCCCATAAAAAGAGCTTGGCATGTACACCAGCTCCATAGTTCCCTGCAAAAATGTACAAGTTGTTAGTGGCATCATCACTGTCTTGAGGAGATCTCTGACCGATCATGTGACCCCTGCAGGTACCGGATGAGTGGAATGCGCAGTTACAACCCTGAACAGATCATGCTGAGCGCTGCCGTCGGGAGGTCCAGCAGAGACCTCAACGTGATGAAGGAGAAACTTATCTTCTCTGGTAAGACCCTCACTCTGAGACCAGAGGGACATGTTTGTCTCTCGGATGTGTCCTCGTGTGTTCTTGTTGTCGGTCGTTTGGGCTCCTGAGCTCTGAAACAAATTCGTCTCTTTGCACTACCTTTTTAATTGCTGATTTACAAAAAGAATTTAGTTCAGCTTAAAGACAAGCAATCAGCCATTTTGAGCTTCAGGTGCCCAGCCAGCATGTTACTCCATCCCAGCATGCATCTGTCTGAGTGTCTGCGAATGTTCTCCCTCCTACTCTTCCTCCTCTTCGTCTCTTCCCTGTTGAAGGTCAACCCCAGTAGCGGCCTGTGTGATGTGCAACACCTCCTGTCCACGCTACCACCAGTGTGACTTCTTCCTCTATTCCATGCATCCATTGCATCCCTCGTTACACGCCACTTCTCTGCCTACTCTGCCCTTCTCCCCCTTCATCAATCCATCCATCCATCCATCCCTTCATGCACCAAACTTCCCCCGTAGTCCTCCCACTGGAGATGTCATGTGTAGGGGAGCTTATAGACGCCCCAGTCTGTCTAGACAGCCTCTAGTGCTGGGGGTCAAAGGTAAGCCGCATCATTCCAGCTGTTTGACATTCTGCATCATTTTCCCATTCACTTTTCACTCAATGATTCCTTTCATCTTTTAGTTTGTCATCTTTGACCAAAGCTGAGTGTCTTCTTGTGAAAGTCATAGTACAATGACATCATACAGTACACTGACCTTTGTTTTTTTTAATTCCTCGGCGCCCTCCAGAGGTGGGGAATGGAGTCGGCAGTGCTGAGGAGCTGTACGTGGACAATGGCTATGACTACTACACCAATCAGGGCATTAGCCAGTGATTGGGACTCAGCCTGTGTGAATCTGCTGTAGCTAGACGGAGAGGACGCCACACGCAGTGTACACATCATTCCTGTTAGAATCAGTGTGAGGTCCGTTCTCCTCTGTCCTACTGATGAACTGACAGACTGCTGTATCTGATGGAGGAAACCACCCAGTTGCTTTGTGTACATTCTGTAAATAGTTTAGGGTTTGGCTTCTCAGACATGTTGTATATCACACGGGACTGCACGCACTTTTTATTAATGGAATTCGCCAAACCCGTGGGCTCCGTTCTCACATCCAAATGTCTGAGAGGCCCCTCTGAGTTCCACACGCCTGCTTCTTTTTCAGATGCGTTCCCAGATTCTTTATTATTTGAAGCTATTTTTCCAAAGCAGCTCCTTGTTTTTTTAACCACTGTGCATGATGTTCTTCTCTTAGCAGATGAATTTCTCTTTAACGAGGCTTTTTACACGGCTTTATTGCAGCATGAGAGTAAATGTTAGCAGCTCATTATGTTCCTGCCTTCTGTCAGCACTCCACTGTGCCGTTGTACATATACAGATATTAATATTTTTATTTAAAGAGGAAACACAAAAAACACGAACGAGCTGTTTACAAAAGTCCTGCCTTCTCTTCTAGGTGAAATATTCAGCTGTAAGATAGTTACATACATACATATCCCCACACACACACACACACACACACACACACACACACACACACAGTGCATATATATATATATATAAAATCATCATATCACCTGATGTGTGTGAGCAGTGCAAACAGAAGAACTGGTGAAAATGGTTTGGAGGGGAACAGTTGTGCCGTCTTTTTATGGTTATTGTGAATGTGTTTGGATCCCTTTTTTTTTTTTTTTTTTTTTTTTTTTTTTTTTTTTTAAGATGTGTATGGTGTTTTGTGTGTATTCTGGCTGGGTACATATTTTTTACCCCATGTGCAGTGCTATGTCGAGTGTGTTATTGTACATAAAAGGTGAACCAATGTGTGAGATGCGCCGGCCAGCTAAGTATTACATTTGAACTATGTGACAGTGAAGAACTGTTGAATAATTATGATAGTAATAGTCTGGTCAAGATGAAAGCGAATTCACTTCCTGTTCAGCCTCTGAGTTGCAGTTTGTCTGTGGTATTTTAGTGTTGACACACACACAGTGCATCTAAATGTTGGTTGCTGGTGTAAAACTGAATGCTGTAAGGTCAATGAAGTGGGTGCTAAATGTGAAAATAAAGCTCTAAGCTAACTGAAGGGACGCTACAGGTATCACAAGAGGCAGAACAGGGTCAACAAATGGATTGCCTTTTTGTTTATTTTCTCTCTTTGTGCCTCAGAAATAAACATTAAAAATTCTTCTAATACAAGCTGTATTTGTTGGATACGTATAGCTTATTTTATTCATTTATATGTGCTGATGGAAGCAAATCTGGATTCTTGTGTTGGAGCTCAGTCACATTCATAAGACTTTAAAACAGAAAAGATAAGCGTCTCCCTCGAGAGCACTTGAAGGATCCTGATACAGCATGTGAGTATGTGAAGCACTTCATGTATGTGTGTGGGCCACAAAAGGGACGAAGTTCGACTTTTGCTGAAAACAAACACAGAGTGAAGGAGCTGAAAAGTCGAGTTTTAATTGGCTGAAAAGTAGACTGTAACAGTTAAACTTCCATGTCATTTTTTAGGTGGCTGGACTCAGACAGTGAGTAAGTGATACAAAAATAGATCCTTGTCTCATAGTTTGTTTCTGCCTGTTTCAAGAAGGACTGACGGTTTGTACAGTATCACAGGCGAATAGCATTGCCTCGTATTTGCTTCATCTCTTCCAAAATGAGGAATACAAGTTTTGGGAAGGAAAATGATAAAGGAAATACACCTACTCATGAATGACATTTGGCAAAAAGAAGTGATACTTTTAAAAGGAATGCAGGTTTTTTTTTTTTAGTGCTTGGTCGTTAACGTTCATGATGCTGGACTGTCTGCTTCAGAGATTCAGAGTTCTGAGTTTCACTGTTCATACTCGATGTATGATAAGCAGCCTTCTGCCCATCAGAACAACAGCAGGTGAAACACTTTTTCTTCACTCAAAATTATTAAATATCTCTCTCATCACATCAAATACAGTTTGACATACACAAGGCACCAGTACACGATGCTTTGGTCCTCCTGTGGGACGACCACAGTTGACCTTCTCAAGCTGCAGCAGCAAAAGCCAACTGTTGTACCGACAACCCAGATTCCAAAAATGTTGTGACATTTGCAAACTGTTTTTACCAACAGCAGGTTTACAAAGTGTTCCTGAGTCCATGTAGTAACATCCTTTGTACAATCATGTGTTCACAAAGCCATGAACCTCGCTTTCATACCAAATCATGATACTATCACCTGTTATCAATCAACCTGTTTACCTGTGGAATGATCCAAACAGGTGTTTTTGGAGCGTTCCACAACTTTCCCAGTCTTTAGCTGCTCCTGACCCAACTTGCTTGAAACATGTTGGTTTCATCAATGTCACTGATGACAAAACTCTCTCTGTATATTATCCTTGTGCTGCTTTCAGTTATGTCAACAAGCATTAGCAAAATGATCCCATTGTGTTTTATTTGTTTTACGCAGCGTCCAAACCTTTTTGGAATCTGAGTTGTGACTCTGATATGCAGCTCAAACATTTAAAGTGTGTGCATTAACATAAGACACTGCTTTTTAAATAAGCACTATTGCACAAAAAAAGCAAAGTTGGCCAACAAGTGGAAGTCCTCAAAGTGCAGCACTGAGCTCCTCTGTCAACTGGCAAATAACGCAGTCTGTGTTTTATTCAAAGGGAGGGGTGAAGCGAATGACTAAAGATTTACAGTACTGTGAGAACATTAAGGCTTTCTCCAACATGCACCTTCATCTCTTAAGAGTCTGCACCTCACCGTGAAACGTCTTATTTATTTATGAGGTGAGTCGTCTATATTGCAGTGAATTTGTTTGAAATGAATTGTGCATAAACCGCTTCCTGACATTGAGGTCTCCCTCTGTCTGCATGACTCCCAGTGGACATAAAATCATGACTGTGACAAAGCATTTCCGGGACCTGGACCAGGCCCTCTGAACCACTAGAGTGCAGTAGATCACCTCTGCACCACCATTCAAACAATATAGCAGCTTTCTGAACAGGCACACTGTTTGTCAGCCTTTGATGGAAAGATGTAAAAACACATTTAAGGCCTGCAATACACCAGCACACATACACACACAGCCACACAGTTATTGGGAATAAATAAATAAATAGCTGAAGATGTACTGGTTAGTCCATTAAAGGAGTGGCTGTTCCCTGAATTGAACACCATCGAAGTATCTACCACGAATAAGCATCATCAATGAAGCTGAATGGATCAGTAGATACATGAGAGAAGATGTCACCCTGTGAGAGGCTCCTGATTGATGTTTCATCAGTTTGTCACTGGTGTTTCTGCTGAACACAAGCAGCTGTCTCTTTAAAAACAACCAGACCGTTCACCTCTGCTGATGACAACAGTCACTGTGCCTCAAAGAGGAATTTTAGTTTCATATGTTATCATATATCATATATATATGTTTCAAACCATGATCATCGCTTCTCTTTCTTCTACCGCCCCCTTTCACAGACAAGATGAGTTAAAAAACCTGAGTATCTTGCTTGTCTTCATTGAGATGACAGGGCTGTTTGTTGGTCATTTGTTTCACTTCAGCAGAATTTCAACTATGCACATAAGAAAAGCATAAAACAGGAATCAGCAACAAGTCTCTGTGGCATCGTTTTATCTCCGCAAATGACCTGGATGAAGATTAGCTGAAGTTCGTCTTGCGCAGGTGTCTGTTGGGGATTTCTATGGCGCTCACTTGTAAAGGCCAGGAGCCGCCCATGATGCCAGCCTGAATGGCCACACCTGTGACCACAGCCAGGTCAGGGTCTATGGACGTGTTGGGCTGTTTCCCAAAGTACTCGCTGATCAGCCTCCTGATCCGCGGTATCCTGGTGGACCCACCGACCAGAACGATCTCATCCACATCCTCTTTCTCCAGGTGGCCCTCCGTGAGCACAGTCTCAACGGGAGCCAGGATCTTCTGGAAAAGGTCCTCATTGAGCTCCTCAAACAGCTCGCGAGTGATCACGGCCTGGAAAAGAACGGGAGCGGGAGCGGGAGCTGGAGCGGAGCCTTCCGGTGACTCGGGGCTGTCGTGGGTGTGAAGGTGCAGGGGCACCCTGATGGTGACGCTGGGTTGGAGGGTGAGGTTGAGCTTGGCGGCTTCCACGGCCTGTCGGAGACGGTGGATGTCCTCTTTGAGAGTGGGTGGGACGCCAAACTCCTGTCGGACTCGCTCTGTTGTGAACTGGAGCAACCTCTGGCTGAAGTCTTGACCTCCCAGCTTGTTATTCCCTGCCGAAACATATTATTATCAACCGTTCAATCAAGCAAAGGAGGGCGTAGAACAAAATGACAGTCTACACCTTTAAGTGGGACGTGAGCTGTGAGACAAAAGGCAGAGAGTACAGTGGCCTCATATCAGCTCCTGTCTCTCCTTGCTGCTGAAGCAGCACATTACCTGCCATGGCTCTGGTGAGAAACATGCCTCCCTGTTTGTTGAGCAGAGAAACATCCAGGGTTCCTCCCCCGAGGTCGACCACCAGCACATTGAACACATCCACCTTGTGCAGGCCGTAGGCCATGGCTGCAGCCGTGGGCTCATTGATCACACGTAGGACCTCAAGGCCTGCAAGACAGAGGACATAATACATGTTTTATATATTACTCATGTAGTGTATGCAGAGGGTATGTTTAATACTTTTGGGGAAAAAGGCCATTATGGATCTATATATATATATATACCACTAGCAGGGTGTCTGGAAATGTAGCTCAAATATAAATTTAACTTTATTATATATATAAGTATAAAAATGCACAAAGGACATCCAACATCAGCTTAATATAAGAGAGAGAAGTGACCGGCAAGGCTGGCGGCCCTGATGGTGTAGTTCCTCTGTCTCTCGTCAAACTCTGCGGGCACAGAGATGACAGCTTTCTGGATGGGCACGCCCAGCTGTCGCTCCGCCATCTTCCTCATCTTCAGCAGCAGCCTGGAGCCAATGAACTCTGGGCTGACAGTGAAGGTATGGTTGGTGGAGACCACAAACTCTGCACTTCCATTATTGTCAATCACCTGGAAGAGGGACGGTGAAAAACAACAGAAGTGAGGATTAGATGGGACCAATTCAAAATGGTTTATACAAGTGGAGCGAAGTCAAGTTAATCAGGAGAAAATTGACCACAATCTTGATTCTTCTAGGAGTCTAAATGATGGTTCAGATAGAACATGCTTCTATGAAGCCATTTTACATGCAGTGCATGCTTAAACTCACACTATGCGTCTGGCATACTGCCAAAAGGGAATGTAAGATCATCTGTTTTTACCGCATTATCTCTGTTTAAACGCACTGCTGCAAGTTCATGAAAAGAAACTACAAATGCAGGACTGGTCAAATCCTCATTCCCCTAAAAATAAGACTTAATGAAAAAACACATCCCCTACAGCTGATGGAGCCTGCCACCACAGAAATCACTCGTTCTGCAGTAACACAACGAGGCCCACAGTCAGCTCAGCCAGCCCCAGCAAGGACCCACCTTAAACGGGTACCGAGCGCTCTCCTGCTCCAGGACCTCCGGCTCAAATACCTTCCCGATGAACCTCTTGGCATCGTAGATGGTGTTTTGAGGGTTGCTGTCGGCCAGCTCCACGGCTTCATGTCCTGCCAGCACCGCAGTGGTGGTGAATGAGACGGCGCTGGGGATGCTCTTCCTCCCCTCCTCATCTGCTACCACCTCCACCTCCCCGCTGCCCGGGTGGAAGACGCCGACAGAGCAGAAGGTGGTGCCCAGGTCCAGGCCGATTACTTTGGGTTTGGGGGGCGGTAAGTACTGCTGGCCCAGATAACCAGCCAGGAACAGGGCCAGGATCACCGAACCTGTGGCACAGTAACAGCACGCGTATTACAGGTGGACCAAACCGGTTAGCTTAAATGTTAGCATACACTCACCGGAGAAACTGTCACTCAACTTACCAATCATTGAAATTTCCCCCGACATCGTCACGCACTGTTGCGAAGTTAGGCACCGCTCAAATTTCACACAACGTCGATAAAATTGTTCAAGCTGCGGTTAAATGATGTCCGGCTTTGACAACTGGGTGATGCGAAACAGGAAGTTTTGACACTGCTAACAAAATACACGTCTGCATTGCATTGCTCATTGTGGTTGCTGGGAAATGTAGTTTACGGCACACGTAATCGACGCAACGGATAGTTAGCTTTGTACTCCACTTCCCGTCAACGCGTGCGACATGGACGTAGTCGAAAGCTTAGTGACGTAAGATGTATTCAGCCAACCAGGAGGAGCCAGGGCAGCTGTTGTAAAAATTATAATAAAATATGAAATAAAAATAAACATAACGAAAGAAATTAATCTAAATAAAACTGAAGTAGAAAAATTGAACAAAGAAAAATCAAACTGGCAAGAAAAAGAACATTTTATTTCTTTGATTTTATTTACAAAAAGTTGTGAAAACAGTTGAATGCTGACTTTCACAAGAGTGCACACGAAGGTTCTTTCATTCACACACACACACACACACACACACACACACACACACACACACACACACACACACACACACACACACACGTTTAGATAACACATGTTGTCCTGTTCAGCATACATTATAGGCAAGATCTGAATATGTTCCAACCCATTCAAAACCATCCGTTCACCCATACAAACAGTAATTCATAGGAAAAACAAGATTACCCAGAATGCTGAGATGAGACTGGATTTTATGAGACAGGTCAACATGATGCAGATATGATAAATAAAGGCTTTATATGGGAAAACACTGAATGATTCAGAATGCAATAAATACAAGTGACGTTTAATCAATGAAATGTCACCTTTTCAACAACATTAAAAAAAAAAAAAACCTAGAGAAATACAGTTTCATTACTATCTTGATAAAGTGACACATGGATAAGATGACATTTAGAACACTGGTTGTTTCTTTTTCCTATACATATCACACTTTTAAAAAGCGTCTACAATAGGCAGACTTGTGGCTAAGGGTTATTAACATGACATTTTGAGACAACAAAGGGAAAATTGTCACAAGAACTCTGAATTCCAAATGGCAAAGCATCCATCTGACGAGCAATCATATTAAGAGTCAACCGTGTGTGTGAGCTGCTCCACTTCCTCCTTGCTGTCTGAGCATTCAGATGGGATGAAGCAGCCAGAGTCTCTGGGACAGTCGCTGTCTACTTCCTGTAGGCTGTGGGTGGATTTGTGGTCCTCCGCCTCCCTGACATCATCACCTGCGACCACAAAGCAAATGGAACTCAATCCAGTGTCATAATATTACAGGTGTCTGTTTCCAACCACATTACAGACTGTGACAGTATGTGCTTCCGTCCCTGGAATCAACCCATATTCAAATGCCTGACGCTCTTTGACATTTAAGTATTTATTGCTATGACAGATTATTTTGAAAGAAGAAAGGTTGTTGTCATTGCTAAAATAAAAGAGAAAATAGAACGATGTGTTCTTGGCTGTGTGGCCAAATGACCCAAATACAGAAATAACTTCTGCAGGTGTGACCCAGCAAACAGCAACAGAAAACATGTCTTCTTTTAGATACAACACCTCAAACTGTCCTCTTTGACACTCTCACAGAGTAAAAATATTCCACCATTCTTTCATATTTCTACTTCACTGATGGAAGCCACTAATCCTCATGTCCAGGTTGCCAAACCACTAACCTAATGGAGTTCGGCTTGATTAAATTACTGGCTTCTCATGTGAGTCAACAGGCTTGGCAGGGTCACTCTGCAGCCGCTGCCACCTGTTTTAGTCAAACTGTCACCAAAACAGACAAATTACAATGCCGTTTAATTTGCCTTGTGCACAGTTGCAGTGAAACCTGAGCACACTGAACAAAAGTTGCCAGTAAATGTTCCCTTTTCACGCTGGAAAGCAGTTTTGTTTTCATTCACGTAGGATCTGCGATAATCGGCCTTCTACTTCAAGACATCAGATTACAGGAACACCTTCTGCTCCATTAAGCACTTTCTATCTGAGTAACAGGAAATCACTGATAAGCCTCTCACAGCGCGCACAATGTATTTCTGTTCTGTGAGGTGAAAACATCTCAGCTTGTTTTACATTTTAATGAACTAAGAATAAAAAAAAACTTTTATATTCACCAGCAGAAATTAATTAGTAAATAATTTCCAATTCCAATTTACAGCAGTACCAATAAATACTGTGTTGTTGTATTTTTCTTCATGTTAAACTTAAAGAATTCTGCTTTGTTTTAGGTGAATAAAGTAAGCAGGAATCTCATTAAGATCTTTACCGTGGCTCTTTTTCTGTTTGACTGCCACTAAAGCTTTTTGTAACTTGAAAGTGACATAAAACAACCTTTGTCACAGGTGTGTCAGCTCACACAGGCGTGTCACATTTAATCAGAATTAGTTTGATTACTGTGCAAAAACACTCAATCACCAAGTGCTGACTTGATTTACTTAGGCTGGTTAGAAGCTGGAGAGCAATAATACCAGATCTGTGTGCATTTATTAGGTACAGTCTTACTGACAGGAGACCTGGGGACATTGCAGATGCATCTTAACCACAATTCCACCATGACACAATTAAACTTGTGTTATTAGCAGATGATTGCAGGTCACCGGAAACCACATTTCACCAGTCATTAATAACTTTAACAGGGTTTTAGTTCACCATGTCACCATTTAATGAAGCAGTCATAGTGATTTTTTCAAGATGAGGTGTTATTAATTGTTCTTAACATAGGCACTGCTTGGTTCCTAACCTTCTGTGTAGCGGCACTCAGCAGCAGCGAGAAGCCTGCGTCTGTGCTCGGGGTCTTTGACGTTCAGCTCTATCAGGTGTTTCTCCTGCAGGTGCAGCAGGTCCTCCACTGTCTGGTAGCCATTTAGCAGCAAGGCAGAGGCATACTCCTGCAACAACAACGGCAGCTGTCTTCATTAGCATCAACACATATGTTGTTTTTGGGGGGGAAACACCAGTGATGCACACATTCACCTGTCACCAAGTTTCAGATCATGTGTGGTGCACAGTGTTTACAAAGGAAAGGCACTGGTGTCAAGTCAGAGACAGCAAAGGACTGATAATTTCAGCTATTTCACCTGCAAGTATCTTTGAGGTTGAGATATGAAAGTAACATTTCATGCCTGGTTTAACCTCCCTTGAGTATTCGATGAGGTTTACAGAGATTCAGAGTTCCTGCTCTTCATGTAAGATGCCAAACTGGAGAGTTGACTGAATACTATTTCATTTGCTTTCTTGTTATGATCATAACTGTCTGAAAACAAGACAAAACACGTGAACAATTTCAGGTGAGTGGATCCTGCCCTCACCTCGAGGTTCAGTCGCTCCAGTAACTCCAGCAAGGTTTTGGGCCGAGGTCTTTTGCACAGCTTCTGTTGTCTGATCTTGGGAGCTTCCTCTTCTTCCTCTTTCTCCACCACAACGTCCACATAGATGAACTTGAAGTTGCCCACTTTGTTGTTTAGCATGCCTGTCCAGATGCCCATCGGAGGCTTGCTGATGATGTTGATAATGTCACCGACCTGGGGAAATAGCATAGTGAGCGTAAAGAATCATGAAGATGACGCTTATCTTTATCTCTTCAAAGGATCGTTTACATTAGCACCTCAGTGGAGACGGCCTTGTTGTTACTGCGCAACATTCAGCAGCACTGTACGCAAACATTGTTGTATCTTACCTTGAGTTTGAGAGAATCTGTGTCATACGGACTGGGAACGAAGTCTGTGTGGACACGAGCTCTGCCGCAGAACTGTCCCTGGTAGGAGCCGTCCTCCTCAAGCCTCAGACTGTCTCTCTTTCCAGAACCATTGGACTCACTGGTCACACCACCTGAACCCACAAACACAACACAATGCATTGTTACTGCTGGATTGTAACTCATATCAATCCACTGACTCCAGCCTGTATGCAGTGTATGCAGATGCTTACTAGAGGAGCTCTGGCCACTGTAAAGACTCTCTAAAGAGTTGCTTGTCTTTGCAGAGTTTTTCTCAGCTGGAGGGCCACTCTCTGTCTCTGCCTCTGGGTCTTTGTCTGTGTCATCACCCTGGGAGGACAAAAATGAAAAGATGTGCAGTTTGTCAAGTGTGTCATTTTATCTATTCATCTGCATTAGAATAAATCACGTACACACAGCAAGCCACTTTTCGATGGAATTCAGCGTGGTGAGCATCAAATATTGCCAACAGCGTCATATTTGAGGATGTGGGTTTATGAGAGATGACAGCGATAAGACTCTTGAGAAAACAGCACATGTTCGCTGTAACTGAGGCCAAGCTGTAATCTATACCCTTGACTTACTAATTTATGTTTATTAATTATCTACAGCTTTATCACCTGTAGCTGATAGCAATTAATTAACAAGTAGATGCTATATGTGTGTGGGTGTATGTGTGGGTGTGTGTGCCTATTTTCCTGTGACTCACAGTCTCCTCGGAGAAAGACTTGGCGTGTTTTTTGCACATTTTTCTGCGCATGGTCAGTGAAATTGCCTTCATCTTCTTCCCAAGTCCAGCTGATTTGTTTGGGTCCAGACTCTCACATTCTTCTGCGAGCTGTGGAGAGAAAGATGGTTTAGCACATCTGTGACATTTAAAAAAAGTACATTTAGAACTTGGCTCCTCATGTTTATCCCATGTCCTCACAATTTGTACTTCTGCTCCATAAACATAGAGCAGCGTGCACCACTTCCTGTTCAGCAAAGGGTTTTTCCCAGCATGAAGTTTATGTTCCAACGTCATAGTTTTAAGATAAAACATCTTGCAGCACCATGGCTGCAAATGTTTGTATGTGTGTATATATTCAGCTCTCCTTATGCAGATCCTTAACACACGTTTTACGTGGCCACTTGGTACATCACTGACCCTTCACAGCTATCATTCTCGTTACTATGTGACATTTTTTACCCTTATGCACATGAAAATGAAATGGAAGCAAATCTACAAACCGTAGCTGTTCCATTTTCCTCTGGTTTGGCTTGTGATGAGTGATGTCTGAGGCCCTCGAACCTGCCAAAGCTTGTGGAGCGCTGTGTGGAGGATTGAAAGACAGACTTACAGACAGCTGGCACCATTTGTGTAGCAAGGTTTAACAGCATTTAACATCAAGTCATTGTACTTGTGAGTCCTTGTGCAAGCTGCTCAAAAATCCTTAAAAAAGCTGCTGCATCTTCAGCAGTGACAACAACTGATTGAAGCTTTCAGGTGGATTCAGGCGTCTTCTTCACATGCTGTCTATTCAGGAAAGCCTATTGTGTATATATGTATGTACATACAGCAAATGTTCAATCTGTTACAGGAGAGTTTCAAAATGAGAGCTTGTAAAATATGTGGTGTATTTGTGGTCATGTGTTCAATCACATTGCAGCTCATGTGGCAGCAATCCTGTCAGCATTCAAAATGAATAGATAAACACATGAATAAAACTGTTGTGTCTGTCCTCACGACGCTGGCGACATGCACTCACACTGGCTTTGCTCCGGCTCTGTTTTAATTCTTTCCCCTTTTTTTCTCCAATTTTTCATAAAACTAAAAGTCATTATAATCTCTCAGCAGAGCTCCAAAATAATTATATAAATGAATAATCCCTGGAAATCCTGGTTAAATATGAGCTCCGTACTCCTAGAGGGCCCTCTGTGGCTTGATTTAATGCGGCGTCGTCTGCCAGGCCCACATTTTGCTCCACTGTCTATAAATACAGCAGCAGATATGGCAGTTTACACTTTGAAGCTACATCCTTCCTCCTAATTTTAGTTCTTTGTGTTCCTGTATTTTTATTATATAAAATTGGACCAAAACTTATATCAACTAGTCTTTTCGTGTTTAATCACTGTTCATCCTTTAAAAATAAATGCTAATTTAAAAGATGGCACACATTAACTTCACCTACAACTTTTTGTAACTAGCTCTGTTTCTTGAGAACATTGGTCATTTTTGAAGCGACTATGTCAAAAGTCACATTTCAGCATATCCTCCCTCGCACCATAAACATATATTTCTCTTAGATTTTCACCTACCTTCGGCTTGCTGCTCTTTCCTTTGTCTGACACATTGGAGGCTGCCCTCTGTAACATTTTCTCCTGTTTTAAGGTTATTGTCAGATCTCAGTCCTTGCACCTCTCTTGTCTTTACCCAACTCTTCTGACAGTGAAGTGTTAACTACAGCAGTCAGGCTGCCTGTCTGATGGGCTGGCTGGACCACTTCCTTACAACACACAGGATGTGAGGCAATTGGCATTGTGTCTCTTGAAGCAGTATCGCTTTGAAAGGCAAAAATACAAGTGCTTAAGTGTGCATTTTGTGGCCTTCTCGATGAAAACATTGAGACCACTTCCAGGAACAGCCGTATTTACGGTTTCTTTTTGTGGTGTGTTTTTTTAGAAGACATTAGTCTCCAGTGGGGATGAGCCTGTGTCATACCTGCTACTGTGTTCCATTAATGTGGTTGATTTGCTCACTCAGAGTTGGGCTGTGATGTTACGTATTTTTCAGTTACTCTACGTGTCTGTTAACTTTGTGGTAAAAGCTGGTTTTTGTTTGTTTGTTTGTTTTTTCCATTATTTGACAGTAAGAAGAAATATAAAGACAACATGTAAAAAGGTCAAAATGTGTCAATCAAATCAATTTTTAGTTCAATATTCCTTAAAATGTCCCTTTAATAGCAAAGGGGAACTTGGTTATGGTAAATGATGCAGCAGTAATTACACTTTCGCATTCATTTCTTAATGTGGGGTGAATACTTTTGAGGAAGTACTGATGTATGACAGAGGAACAGCTGAAAGTGGCAAGTTTGCTGTGTCGCAACACTTTCCGGTGTGTCTCTGCTCTCAATACGGAGGTGGATACATTTCATTTTACGTCTTAGAATCACTTCACTGTAAAATTACACATCTATAGTCCATTTTCGGTTTTTGATAAGGGTTGAAAATCACAAAATAACCACTGTAACCATCAAAACATGGCCTCCCTATTTTTGTGGAAGAAATTAAAGCACATCTATTGTGCAGAGAGAGAAAAAACACATGCAAATAGGTAAAATACATGAAAATCAAGAAAACATCCACATCAATTTGACAACACATACACTGCAAATACACACAAGTGAATAGACTAACATGCTGCAAATACTGACAACACAGCCAAATACAGAGACGCACTCCAAATAGCACACAAGTGATGAACCCAGAAGGAACATGCTTTGACTGTTGATGTTCTTGATGTCAGTGACTAGTCAGCAGTATTGGACTTTTTTTAGTTTATTTTTTATGAGTCCGATCTGCTGTTAACGTTAGCCTTAGCCTTTTGGTTAGTATTAGCCTGCCAATTAAAATAATCTGACCAAAGACAAGCAACTAACTATGAAACATCCTAATATTGGGTTCAGTAACTTCAAAAGTCACGAACAATGCCATCAACAAACATCCCAGCAGGGTTCATCACTTTTTTGTGTCCCCTGGAAGCCACTTGCAGTATCTATTTTTGGATGTGATTGATGAGTTTTTGCAGTACATATATGAGGATGTTTTCTTGGTCATGTTTCATCCATTTGCATGTGTTTTCTTGAGTTGCAGTGCGTTGAGCTCTCTCGGCCATGGCAGCCTGTGTATGCAGTATCTACAAGTCTTGACCACCAGCAGTTAATTCAACATGGATAATGAATAACAGGCATTACTGACCTTGTTGTTTGTTAACACCTGCTGTGCAGTTAAATTCTGCAGCACATAGGTGCCCAGTGTACAGGAATGGTTATGGGATGTTCATTTTCAAGCATGTGGATGGAGTTTGAGAGGCAGCTTTGACTCTCCAAAGAATCCTACATTACTACTAGTTGTTGCTTTGATGTGGCCATGTGGGGATTTGCCACTGTGTTAACATTGCGGGGGTTTGAAGAAAGGGAATTCTACTGACAAAACCATTGCCTAATCCCATGGCTTGCAATCAGCCGTAAACTCCTGTCAGTCCAGATTAAGGCTTCTAATCTATGACTTCAGAGGCTCCCTGGAGAGGCAGTTGTTCATCTGAAGAGCTCAAAATGAGATATCTACCATTTGAAAAAGCCACCTGATCTTTGTTGAAATAAACATTGGGCGAGGATTATTGGTTAGATTTCCAAGAGGACAGAATTGGGATTTTCTAAAATATAGCAAGTATATGTACATTAGAGCAAAAACTGTAAATGTATGGCATATTTATAGTCTCATCATGGTATAAGGTAAAATAGTTACTGTAAATTTAAAAGTGAGCAAAGGAAATGGACTTTGTTGAGTTTTGCATAAAGGAAGAGTCTACACCATCTCAGGCTCTACTCTTAAGAGATCTCATGTCCAACATTTTATCTCCAAGAACTAATGTCACTATAGATCCATAGGGATCTTGTAATCCCAACAGCAAATCAACCTTTGCATCGTAGATAATTGTCTCCCAAGTCATGTTAAGCTTCAACAACTGCTCTGTGTCACACAGGGCGCTCACCGCACGTGTTCACAGGGTATCAGCAGAGGTCTTATGCTCAGAGATGTCAAGTGCACGCAAAGGCACTGACCTTAAGGTCAATCTGCACTATTGTCTGGTATTAGCACTGGGGGACCATTGAACTTTGCGTATTCAACAGCAACTAACTGCAAAGAAAAAATCCCAACGGCAGAGTCTGAGATTGATTTAGAAATAAATTAACGACTGAATCCCACAGATTTCTCCCTCAGATGGTCAGACAACATAGACCTTCCATTGAAGCTAAATTATGATACCAAATCTGTTTAACATTGTTGTGCAGTATCCTTACAAGACCCATTCAAGGACACTGTAGGAGCAGGTGGGGCACAAGACATCACAAAGGCAGAAATGTTAGGGTTACTTTTAGCCATATACTTCTTTAGAGATGCATAGTTATCAGTGCTGTAAAAATACAGCTGCACTAAGCATCTCTGAAATGTAAATCTGAATGATGCAATAAAATCACTGACCCAGAGCATTCTGAAAAAGACATATCCCCCAACAGGAACTTACATTTGGTTCTGATAGATCCACATCTGTGATTGATCTTGGCACCTTTGGGGGAATCTGGGGTTTATTGTCCTGTTTCAAGCTGCCGTCCTGGGCCGTCCCTTGCTGCTGTCTTCCTTCCCACTCCTTCCCACGGGGCATGGCGAAGTCATGGGAGTAGACGCGATATTCTGTGAGCGGCCTGCGACACGTGTGCTGGACGGTCCCCCAGACAGCACTGCTGTCACCTGGGTTGCTCCAGCGCTGGTGGTGGGTGTGGGTGGGCGTCGCTCCACCAGGGAGGGTGGCCATTTCTGTGCATCGGCCTGGGGTTGTGTTCTCTTGAGCGGGAAGGGTGGAGGACTTGCCTACATAGGGTCTCCTGTCTGGCCTGTATGGCACATCCAGATAGTGGGGTCTCACGGGTGGGCTCATAGTACTTGGTGGGGAGTGCACTGACAGAGAAGACAGAAAAAAATATAAATTAAAAACTTACATCTGATATTGAGACTGCAGAAGTCTTATCCAACCTCTTTCAGCAATCAGACTTCTGCGTCATTTTGAGTGTTGCCACATCAAATCTGTTCATTACAGCAGAGAGTGATTCACAGTTCTGCATATTCTCTCGCCACTGGGTGTCATAACACCACCACGTCTGTTTAGTCTCTTTAGACGTACAATTCATGAACAAAGGCAGTGAAGAGGCTTTACTAGTTGAAGGAAATCTTATGTGAGACTTTTTCCTTTCTAACCCCTACGTGTAGTTAGAGCGGATGTTTGTTTGCTATGAAGCAGCACTCTGTTAGCCTGCCAAGACACCGCAGACACCTACACTGAAGGTGTTGCAACATTTAAAAGCAGAAGTAAATTTCAGAATTCATCAGAAGACAAAAGCCATGAACTGGAGTTGCTTCTGGACTTTTAGCTTGGTCATTGAGTCATACAGATGATAGAGAGATCAGTGTGACCCAGGCAGTGGGGGACAGCATCTTGCTGAACTTGGTCTCACCTGTGGCATTGTGACTTTTCTTTGACCCCTCTTTCACACTTTTTGCACCTGCCTTCTTTCCGGGCTTTTGGTTTCTTTTGACAGCAGGTTTAGACTCTATCGCTGCACCGTTGGCATGGACACTCTGGAAAGATGGAACACACAACACAAGTTTGCCTCTAGAGCTAATTAGCAAATATTTGCAGGCTAACACGATGATGAACATGCTAAACAGTACTCCTACTTAACTTCTGCATGTTAGTATTGTCATTTTGGTGTGTTAGCATGTTGATGTTAAACATTTAACTCAAAGCACTGATGGCCACACAGAGCTATAACTGTGTTTTTGATGGTTATGTACGAAATGGGTAAGCACAGTATCTTCTACCAAATCCCATTTGGGTCACTGTTTCTTTTAGCACATTGTGAGGTGCTGAGAGCTGCTGCTGATCCACTACTGGCAAGCTCTGTTTTGTTTGCTTCTCACTATGATGGGCATTAGTCAGAATGGGCACTGGGTGACCTGGCATGAGGCCTCTAAACCCTCCCCACCCAAAACACAGATACAGACACACAAACAGTCCTCCTCTTGTTTTCACATCTCTCTGCCATGTGGCCCAGAGATTACACAGGGAGCAGTACCCTCTGTGGACCATCTGCACTGTATTAAAACCCAGTCAGAATTTGAGTTAAACAATTGTGCCATTTAGGCCACCAGAGGCTCTCCGGGTGTCGCAAGCAGGTGGGAGTTTGAAACTAAGATGACTCAAAATGGCCACGTGACCAAGAGTCTGCAAATATGCTCACATCTTAATGGTACAGCAAGAGGTTTACTGTAATGCTGCTCAAACATCAGGTTGGGAATCAGTTTAATTTAGTGCTGTATTAATAACAGACACATAAAGGAGGGTGTTTTGACACATGCCACACATACTTTAACAGAAGTACTAAAGGATTACATTTCATGTTTGCATGAAAATATCTGTTGAGTGAGATTTCTAATAAGTGAAGCTGGCTGGGAAGACGGTTCTCTACTATTCTCACCTTGCTTGAGGGTGGTTTCTCCTTTTTCTTTGTGCCAGAATGATGAGCTCCTTTCCCTTCTTTGGTTTCTGTTCTGTGTTTAGTTTTCCTTGTCTCTACAGGGACACAAGATATTACAATATATATGTCCGCGGTCCTCCTTACAAATGTATTCCAAAAATGTGAAGCCAGTATGAGGCTTGGCCAGTCTGAGTTAATCAAATCAAATGGATATCTTTCAAAGTTACAGCATCCAATCGCAGTAGTTAGCTTTGTGTTTAACATCACGTATGATCATTGCAATTTGTGCAACATTATTAAATACTCAATAGTTTACAATTGTGGAGGTGAACTGGTTGGGAAGCCCAGCCATCATCTTCAGACATCATGCTGGAAGTCCAAATGAACGTTGGCATGAGCTTAACCTATTTATTTCCTATTTACCTTCATTGTGATTGTTGGTGATGTGGACTAAATCTTCCCGGCTCTTGGACGGCTGCCAGACTGCAGTATTACAGCCGGGGTTATCTGCCATGAAGGGAGACAAATCACAAATATTGAGGATTTGAAGTGAAAAGTCAGGGTGGAAGGAGGCCACAGAGTCACATCAGACTGAATTAAATCATTTTCTGAGTCAAAGACGAGAAGGTTACTGGAGGTTTGAATCTAAATAATAGACAACAGTACACAGGCGCTGTGAAAAAGGCCAACTATTTTGTTGTAGTCTTTCTGTGCAACCTATGCATGTCTTTGAATTAATCCAGCATTAACAAACACAAGGAAACTGTTTGTACTCACCAAGTGCTTCATTATCTGATGCTGATTTGGATATATGCGTTCTGAAATTAAAAAAAACAAAGAAATATAATATTGCACAGTGGCCTTTAGTGTCTGAGTAGATGTCTTCCAGCCATTTAGTCTGACAACTACAAACCACACAACCCCCACTGATATGATTAATTAATAATGTCACTTAAAGCAAAAAAAAGATGACCATAGAACACATAATTGACTGACATGAGGGGAAAAGCTGAAGTGTCATCGAGAGAAAGCAGATTGTTATTGTGCAGAGGACCTCAGTGTGAAAGCGCAATCTACTGTTTCTATGGGCCAAGAAACCACACTGTGACCACAAAGTCGTGTTTCTTTCAGAGTAAATCCGGGGGAGTAAAGGTATTGAAGAGGCTGGGAACTCTAAGTAGGTGGGCCTTGAATCCGATTAGTCCAACTAGCCCAAAGCCATAATCTGCCTTCTGCTGGTCCAACAGTCCACAGGGCCCTACTTCTCAAAAAACATTCTCTACCACTCAATACAATATATACAAAGCTTTTTTCAATTGTGTCTAATGGGCTGTCAATCCCTCTTCTTAAAATACAGCATTGTATTGGCCAGACCAAATGAACTTGACAGGGACGAGGAGGGGAGCACCGCTGAAGAGCCCGTCTGCTCTGCTGCAGGAGGGATTTACAGTATTAACCCTCAGTGAAAATAAACAGGGAGCCCTTTCACTGAGCATGGCAGATTTTCACGGTGGTTTGCACGCACATCCAACAAAAGATGGAAGGTTATGCTGTAGACACACAGAAACCTGAACTCCTGGCAGGATCATAATGTTTTTAATAGAAGTACAGTGTCTGCTTACAGCAGAACGATATGACTAGTAAAGGAACAATTGATTTGCAGCATGTATGTCATGTGTGCATGTTTGTGTCCATCTCTCTGGTTATCTTACCTCCTTTTCTTTTTGTTATAGTTGGTCTCGTGCATATGAGGCATCTCCTGAAAGAAAACAAAGCATTTTGAGTCAGGTGTCGGTGTTTAACAATTTGCACAAAAAAAGTTTTTTCCATCACATTCAAATAGATTTTGTAAATAATTTATTGATCACCTGTATGGCATCTGTGACATTTAGCTTAGATGACAAGCTTCAGTTAAAAATTCTGAATTGTCTGACCTCAGCAGCAGCAGCAGCAGCTGTCAACTGGATCTGTTTGTCATTTCAATAATCAGCTTTATTTTATAGGTACAATCTGGTAGATGGGAATCAAAAGTCCCAATTCCTCTCACAAGTGACCCCATACAATCTGCTCCGGATTGCTCATATGGCTCCATCATTCATGACGTGGACCTCATGCATGTGTGTGGACATGCTGAAGTGTGTGATCTTTGACATTTAGTGCACACTGTATGCTTCCCTCTCACCATAGAAATCGATCTTCCAGAGCCTCGCCACTTTGTGTTGTCATCCAGCAGGACCGCTGGGCTGCAGGAGCGGCTGCAGGAGCGGCTGCATGAGCGGCTGGAGGAGCGACTGGGGATGGGCGGTGGTGGACCATCACTGGGGCTCTGCACCGCCTCATACAGGCTGTCCATAGACCCCTCCTGATGCCATGTGGGCAGACAGACAAACACAAAGGTGGTAGACAGTTGAAATTTGGCAGCAATTTATGAATGGATTTCATTTATCTTGTTGGATTAAGACTGATGAGTACTTGATGTGATGAAGAGCAGACTGTGTATATCAAGCAGGTTTAATGGGTCAAAGTTTGGTTTAAAGTTGCAACAATGCCTGTTTTCAGAGCCTAAAATTGAGAAAACTGAAAGAAATGTACAAGATAGCACACTTAATTGTTTGTTTCCTTTCAACAGACACAACGCATCATAGTTAAAGTTATGAGGATTTGATATGACTGCAGAGATATGCTGCTAATACTGCTCCAAAGCTCTAATAAATGTGCATGTTAGCCATGGATGTAGGGGAGGATTGAGATTCCTCAAAGCAAATTTCAGCGTGGATTAAAATGGGTTTGTGCATGTTTGGATTCCTTCTAGGAACGAATAACCAGTTTCTCTCTTGATTCATCTCATACGATGACAGACTTCCCTTTATTCAGGCTTTTAATTGTTGTTATATGTTGAATTTTGGATGCAACCTTGGATTGTGTCATTTCATTATCCTTCTAGACGGTTTTCATAAAACTTTAAATGTGTGTAGTATCATTTACTCCCTTTTGTGTTTCCATTGTGCAAAGCGATTACCAAAACCAAACTACATGTATTTAAAACGTTTGTTTAAATATCTTTTGGGTGAGTTTTTGTTTGCACATGAAGTCACCGTGCACGTGCCGTGGAAGAACAGCGACAATCAGTGCAATCCCTTGTTCAAGCCCTTGTTTACAGTAGCAAGACGTTCGTTAATAATCCTGATTATTCATCACCATCCCCAACATCTGTCTAAAGACAAGTGTCTGTATACACGTCCTTGAGCCCACGTGCAGCGTGACAGCTGCAGCAGCATCTGAGAGACCATATGTGTGAGTGGTACTTGTGCGTATGTGTACGCCTGCCACCACACACCTATCTTCACCTTTATTGCTTCACTTACTTTCTGCCTGAATCCTGAACACATCAGCCAATGCATAAACTACAGCATTAAAGTACACAAATATAGTATAACTGTGTTATACTCAGTACATGGATGGTAAATCCAAGGAAAAACAAATAAAGGTCAGAGAGGTATTTTTACATTTAAAGCCAGTTATCATTATCAGGAGGACATTTTTATTCTATTTCAGTTGGTTAATGATCTGACTGCAAACAAGAACTACATACTCATGTATAGCTTAGAGGCTGACACACTGCGATAACAACCTTGTACATATTTCCCAAACGTACACATGCTAACACAACCCTCAGATACTCGCACACAGCTCATTTGGTAGATGCAGAAATCAAAGTGTATCTCTTACCAGCGAAAAGCAGAAAAGGTTCATGTTGGCTGAGAGGTGTCCTGTTCGTGTTGGTACGTCTGATGGAGGTGAAACAGCGGGTTGAGTGACAGCCAGAGACTGAGAGACACAACAGCTCAGTGTGAGCCCAGCCCGGGCCGCCTGCTGTCTTCTCAGATTAATACCACAGTGAAATCCCTCTACTAATCCAATAGATGGACCACCATTACTCTACCAGCTGAGGCAGAACTCACTCTTGACAACAAGCCCATCATTGGTGGAGCAACAGCATGAGTCTTTGTTTTGAATCTTTTTTTTTTTTTTTTTTTTTTTTTGCAGGGAAGCTTTGGCCTGCAGCCTTGCTTCTTTTAAGCTACACTTAGTGGTGAAAAAGTATTGTATTTTTCACTTTTTATGTAATTTACATATGTGAAAGAATCAGAGCATCAATGTAAAAATAGTTCATTACAAGTAAACATCCTGCATTATTATCTGCAAAAGGTTTTCAAAGTAAAAATAGTTGTGCCTGCAGCCCTGTCTCTTGGAAGTTACACTTATCTGTTACTGACTTGTTTTCATAGGGCAGGATTGTAACACTGGAATCCAGGGGTCAGGTCCTGTGATTAGTTTTAGAAGACAAAACAACGATCTTTACTTAATCCTATGAATGCATAGTGCATTGTAAATGTGCTCATTTTTGCAGAAAACAAAATCCACGTTGTCAGTGAACATTTTACTGATATGTTCAGTCGCATCTTTGTGACTTGCCAGGTAACAACATATATTCATTATGTTAATAGAAAGCATAGTTCAGTTGGTATTACATTTCCCTCATGTATTTGCTGTTGCAAATTAGTCGTATATAAGTGAAATCTTAAGAAACTGGGTGCACAATATACTGTTATTAATTATATCATTGTATTGTTAATAGTGATGCATTCATGTGTAAGCAGTATTTTATTGTTGCAACTATTAAAACTGGTTTTAACCAGTTTATATACTATTTACTGCTCTAAATAATAAATAAAATGCTGTTTTTACTCATTGCTATACTGGTAGTATAATCCAGTAGTTCTGTCTGTAATTTGGGTTAAGGCACATTTTAACCCAAGTCAATACTAACTCTAACATCATAGTAAAAACTATATCTATAATCATGTCTTCCCTAAATACTTTGTAACAGTGCTCTTGGGATGTATTTTCAGCTGCACATATCTTATTAAATGATCATAGGAATATCATGGGAATACTACAGGCAGCAGTGTGTCTCTATGATCCTCTCGCTCTGCTACGACTATGTTGCTGCTTGAGCATGAGGGCGATGCTACTCCATAGAGCATATGGACAACAATATCGTATAGAATTGAGTATTTACAGTGTATAGTTTAGAGAAAAGTATAGATCTAAGATGAAACTGAAACAAGGATGGGACAGAGAGAAAAAGGCACAATTACAAATCCACCATCTCCTTCAGCACCACAGACAGAGTCATGGTCGAGGCCATAGATTCAAACCCACACAAACCTGGGGGCAGGTTAACAAGGTCATTTTGCATCTACTCTCCCTCCAAGTGATCACATGACTAACAGGATTCATCACACTACAGGATTATTTCATAAAGGCATCATTGATACATAAATAAAAACAAATCTCAGCCTCCAACCACTCTTGACAGCAAGAACTTTGATAATATGTTAAAAAAAAACAAAAAAAAACAAAGAACGAACTTCTAAGGAAATGGTCGGAGCTTCGTTTGTAACAACCACACCCCCATACATTCAGTAAGCATGGGCATGCTTTTTCTCACATTCTCAGCCACAGCTCTTTCCTCTGTGTGCAGCAGATGAGTTGTATTTTTCCCTCATGCTCTACATGTGGCTTTGTTCAGCACACTGGCTTCTTCAGAAATCACAATAATTCCTCTAAATGATGTAAAGCTGTTGCACTTTTGCTTTGGTGGAAGTCACCCAAAAGTGAGGCAGAATATAAAAAATGTTTTGCACGCAGTGATTTTGTTTTTCTTGTGAAGCCATTTTAAGTCATTGGGTCAATCTGTGTATATTTTGGACAAATCCCATGTACGATATGTGGGTATGAACTGGTAACACGTTAAGTGTAAAGGTTGTGGTCTATTAATCCAACAATTATCCACCTCTGATGTCTGAGCAGTTCTAATGTAAAGAAGAAACAGCTGGTGAGATTAACACTAATGACCTATATATCCATGCTGACGTGACAGTATGAAGTGGAATGATCTGTGATGGCAAATATTTTGAATCAATCCAGTTCATTCAGCTTAGTCGCTTCATTTTTGGATTCTAATGTCATGCATTTGCATTATTTTAAGCAACACAAAGCACATTTGAAAAGAGACATGATTCCTATGTGAAGGCACTTTGATGATCACAGAAATATCACAGACTTAAAAACAAATAAATGAACCAAATAATCGCTCTCCCACTTTGCATGCTTTAAGAGCCTCTTTAAAATGGCCCACTTATTCAGCATATTCCTCGATACTTCCTCTCTAATCTGATTGCACACTATCCTCAGCTCTGTGTCCAGCCGTCAGCCTCTGAATGAGACGTATTTCTCAGTGTTTTGATTCTGGGCATACGTCCAGACTGGCAGGTACCGTGTGCTCGTGACAGTAACAAGATGTGACATGGCCACTCGTTCTCAGCGTAGACTGAATGAATGCTGCCAGGCATGCGTGCAGCAACTTTATGTAGGAGTCATGGGTGAATTTTTGTGTGTTTTTCGAGGACATTCAGAATCATTTCTGGTTTTGCCAGTTTGCTTCGTGTGTGCCCCAAAAATAGAATTAACATTCAATGACTAGTTGACTAATGGCTTGTATTAACCATGATTAATTGACAAGGAAAACCTTTTGTCAGCCCTGTCCAGCATGTCCAGTTCTTGGATACTGTAATATTTTCCCCTAAATGCCATGAACTTCATGTAGTATTGGTTTCACACTAAGATTTCAGACAAAAGTCTCACATACTGTTTTTTTAGGAATGGAATTTTGGACGCAGCCCAGGTTTACCTCCATGTTTACATCAGCTGGAAGTTTTCTTCTTTGCTGCCTTTTGCTGTAGTGTTTCGCTACACATTACTGGAACATTGTTCCATTGTGCCACTGGTGGCCAAAAACTCCACAGTGTATCTTTACACTCAGTGGCTATCAGAAAGGGCCATTTGGCTAAATTTCACCTTTGAGGAACCCTTCAAGTCAGCACATGTGAGCTACACTATGTTAGTGAACTGACTCTTGTGGGTGTAGCCTTTTAAATCTTCAGAGAAGAAAGTTTTTTCTGCCTCACCTGCAACAAACAGACAGCTGACACAAATAGATGAGGTCAATTAATAGATCAATTTTTCTTCGTTTAATGATTTTGAAGCAAATGCACCCTAACAGGAGTCCAAGTTTACGCTGCAGCAGAGACAGACAGCGACCCACATAGCAGTAGGCTGTTGCGGTGACCCACTAAGTGACATCAGGAGGGGATTAAGTGTGTGTACGTGTGTGTGTGTGTGTGTGTGTGTGTGTGTGTGTGTGTGTGTGTGCGGTTGCCCTGCCTCCAGCTCAAGTTTGTTAGAGAAAATCATGGCTGTGACCATCAGTGTGTTGCGCAGTTTGAGAGCCCTGTGAGATGAAGCATGAGGATAAACAATTCAACATTTGTAGATATCAATAAAACTGTAACTAAAAACAAGACAAATCAAATACAGAATATTCTCATTGAGAGTTATCTTCAGGTCTTGCAAAGCTCGGCTTGGAAGTAGGTTGTTAAAAAGTTCTTGTTTCTCGTGGAAAATGTAACGCTGTAAATATGACAGGCTACAGCTTTAATCCTCTCTGGTGGGTTATCAGTCGTGCATTTGTAACCATTGAATTTCTGAAATTAGTTTTTTACACCTGAGGTCTGATCTATTTAGCCCATGTGACATCAAATGACATAACACCACATCTGAGATTTCAGCCTGTATTTTTCCATTCTGTGGCTCTGCTGAAACCCTAATTTTGGTCTAAATTTGTCCCGGCACACCCAACCAGTGAGATAACATCCTTCCAACAGCAGGACAATACTTCATTGTTTGGTTATTGGCTTGTCTTGGCTTTCTCACCCTGTTACCCTTCATTATGTTTATGCAGTTTGGTATGATTTCTGAGGGCTTTTTGAGGAAGTGGACCTTCTTTAGTGTGCTAGTTTTAGCCTGGGTGAGCCTGGGTTTATTCCCAAAAGAAGAAACAGGCCTGCGTTCTTGAACAAACAAGGCAAAGGGTCTACAGTTGCTTTGTAATGCTGCGCTTTAAGCTGAAATCTAATGTCTGCATGCTAACATGCTCACAGTGGCACAGATAACATGTTGATGTTTAGAAGGTTTAATGTTTAATGTTTTAGTGTGTTAGCATGCCAACTTTTGCTAATTAGCACTAAACACCGAATACAGCTTTAGTATGATACCTCTAAGTGCTTCCAAGAAGTGCTTCTAGAACCACAAAAAAGTCCAGTTGCCTTTGGAGGCACGTAGAAGTACCATGACCTGGATGAATGAGAATCTTTACAAACCCTTTAGTATGGTACAAACATGCAATCATCACTTTTAAATCGAAACACTATAAGCATATTATTATCATTAAATTTGAAAGGAAAGTAAGGCAGAGGACAGTATACAGGAGGACTATTATTACTATTGTCTTTTAATTATGATTACAAATCTTCTTGAGCTTATCGATATTATCAAAATTTATACAATTTATATAATTTCACATTAAATAAGTACTTGGGCGGCACGGTGGCGCAGCAGGTAGTGCGCGTGCCTCACAGCAAGAAGGTTCCTGGTTCGATCCCGGGGTCAGGCGGGGGGCCTTTCTGTGTGAAGTTTGCATGTTCTTCCCGTGCATGCGTGGGTTCTCTCCGGGCACTCCGGCTTCCTCCCACAGACCAAAAACATGCTCATCAGGTTAATTGGTGACTCTAAATTGTCCCTAGGTGTGAGTGTGAGCGTGAATGCTTGTGTGTGTGTTGCCCTGCAGTCGGCTGGCGACCGGCTCAGGGTGTACCCCGCCTCTCGCCCGTTGACAGCTGGGATAGGCTCCAGCCCCCCCCAACCCCGAAAGGGATACAAGGGGTATAGAAGATGAATGAATGAATGAATAAGTACTTTATTTCCATAACAATACAAAGTATCACTTCATACGTAATATCCAGTCAGATCCAGAGTTTAAATGCCACATGTAAAAATTAGCATATAGCATACTCCATACTCAATCAAATGTGTTTTAACAACTCCAGGTATCAAATGGGCCTTCATCCATCAGAAACAGTAATAATAAAAGCCCATTCGGTAAGAGTCAAATATATAAATAAATAAATACTCAGATTATATATGTGCTCATAAATTCTATATGTCCTGGCACCCTTCTGGTGATTGTAAGTAAAGCTTTAGTATAAAAGTAGCTGCTGTCGAACAGCCTGAGCAGACTCTCCACACTGTCCAATGTTTCTGTGGGCAACTGTAGCATGAAGCTGTCTTTTAGTGACATCTGTTGGGCACAAAAGGCAAGTGCAAAATAGTACGTGCATTAAAATTTCTTTTTCTCGATCCATGTTTTCCATCACGCGACAAGTGAGGGAAAGAACATATTTATGTGTGGAGAATGTGAGATTTAAATTGGTATTGAATATATTTTTGGTATGTTTGAGTAGGTTTTTTTACATTACATTTTTTTTTACATTATGAAACACGCTGTAGAGTTTCAGATTGACATGCTCTTACAGTCCTACAAGCTGCCTTTGATTCTATCTCTGCCTTTATTGTGGTCAAAGCTGTTGAGAGGGTGATCTGCACACACCAATCAGCTGCAACTGTGAGTCATTTTAGAAGACTGCTTTGGAAAATACACTACAACAAAATGCAGCAACAAATCTGTACAGAAACAATGTCCTGTTACTCGGGATAATCTACAGAATACACTGTGAAATAACCTTATAATGCAGTGTTACACAAAAAGTTACCCAGTCATGTTAAGCAAGAGGATACGGCACAGCAGTACTCATAGTAGCTGTTACAGTACAGCCAGAGATAATGCATCTTCCCTTCCATTTCTATGGTATGCTCATACTCATGCTCCAAGCTGCACTAAAGAGTTCAGCTCAACATCATTTCATCATCATTCTGTATCATTAATACGATTTAGAAACAAGAACTGTTAAAGTCATGCTGACGAAAAGACGAAAAACAAGCCGTCACGTGGCAGTTCTGCCACACGTGTAGACAGCCTGAGGCTTCCATTGTGTTTGAGCATATTTGACATGTACATCCAGTGTGAGGAGTGCTATGTCTGCTTCAGGCATTTTACTCTTTCTTAGAAATAAACACTGAAGTCATGATACAGACAGTACACCACACCCTGTTTCTTATTATCTTTATATAAACATTTATTTCAGTCAAAAGGAGAGCTTTGATCCATAATTAATTGGTAAACTGACTGAACAAAATCACATAATGACCACTATGAAGACACAAATTTGGAAAACTGGCACTTAATACAGGGTGCCTGTATGAGGTATATTCCATTCACAGTAATTATTAGTCTTTAAAAATCAAGCAGTAAAATGTTTGCTAAAGAAATGCTAATGCTACAATGCTCACTTCTCTGTGTGGCATTTGCACATCTCCTTGTGACTGTGGGAGTGTTATCCAGGTGCTCTGGTTTGCTGTGTATTTGATCTGTCTGTGTCTCTTGTCCTCCCACAACCCTGAGTAGAAGAAGTGGATTTAGAAAATGAATGCCAAGTGCCAAGAGTCACTCTGCAAGTACAACCAACAGAAACCAGCACGTTATCCTGTGGCCTCTGATCATTTAATGTCATATGAATGAGTCTTCCTCTCAGAGCCATGTCAGTGATACGTGGCGTAAACACCGAGCCACTGTGTAGACATTTGGTCTAAACTATGATGGTTAAATGAAATACTGTTTATACATTAGGCCTAGTGCACAGTGTGCTCAAAATAAACCAGTGAATGAGACTCACCATTCCTGTTTCATCTTCAAGGTGAGGCACCAAATGTGTGCAAATAAAAATGTCCTTTTATCCAATCAGCAATCAGTATTTCAACTTTTACACAGTACTTCATAGAGACCATAAAGATAGTCAGTATTCCCTTAAACATATGTTCGTTTGATTTAAACTTGTTCTTTTTTCTTTAAGATTTTCTCCTGACCAGGTGCCAAATGAAGTAATGAAATAGCTGTAAAGTGAAAAAAGAGTGGTCATATTCATCAGAATGACATAATTAAAAATGTCCTATCTTGATGCTTGATATCTTGCTGACTTTCAACAATATACATCAACATAAAATATTTAAAATATAACACAGAAGTTTTTAAAAAGCTTTGATGAAAGTTGCGTTCATGCAGGGACATCACTTTCAGACAATGTTGCTGGTGGAATAACTGTTCTGATGCTTTAAAAATAACAAAATAAAAATTTTATGTGGGCAAAATATGGTGGCATCTTAAATGCTGCTATGCCTCTTTGAGTGAGTGAATGAATCACTCCAGGGAGGGAGTTCCAGGGAGGTGGTGGACACACATTGTGCAGGACTGTGACACCAGAATGCAGGGTTCATGTTCAGACTGTGGCCAGGCTTAGGCCACAAAGCACCTTGGTAAAGGTAAGGGGAAGATTGTGATTTCAGTTAAATGTTAATAAAAACAATCTTATGTCTCAAGTCACTCAAGTCACATTAAAATAGAGCATAAACTTTCCCGAACATTAACCAAGTGCTGCCAGTGCAGCCTGCTCCTTGCTGCATTCTGCACTGTTGTCTCCAGATCCTTCAAACTTCCTCTCTCGAAAAGCGGTGCCCTCCTTCATCAGGTAGAGAAGGACCATGTCACAGAAGACAGTTCCCTGTTAAATGACATTTTATGCAGTGATGGAACTGTAAAAGTGGAACAAAATCCTGTGCACGTCTTCTCAAACCCTTTAAATGTATGAATGGTACTTACAGCACCCATCAAAGCCAGTCCTGCAGCAATGTTGATGGCTGTTGGGACGATGCTGAACTTCCCCGCCTGAATAACAGCAGCAATGCAAGAAATGTTGGTTAAGTAAAAGCTTCGACTTAAAGGGTGCAGTATGGGGATTGATAAAGTAATTTCCCTTCTTCTACTGTGCTGTGTATTGCATTTATCTCTTAAATCATTTCACATCACAATACTTTGGCAGAGTGGACAGCGTTTCATGTATTCAGTCAGTAAAACACGTTTTCATACCTTTCCATGTACCATGATGTTAAACTGGAGACCATAGACTTTGAACAGAGACCTGTAGCTCTCACCAGCAGCATTTTTGAAATACCGAGTGTGTCTGTTAGAGAAAAAACAGGGAAAATATGGAGGCGTTAGAATACAAACAAGTGGTTTCTTGACAATTCAAACCTCTAGATAACTTTCTCTTTTCTAGTCATATGTTTTAATTGTAAATAAAGATGATTACAGTGTTGAAAATGAAATAGATTGATATCTGTGCAACATAACGATATGGTGGAGGAAAGCGTCTGAAGTGACTCTCACCTGAAGTTGAATCCCTTTGCGATGGTCTTGTTGGAGCCACTGACGTCCAGGCGAGTGAACTTGTACTCTGGATTGCAGTTAGAGTAATCTTTGTCAAGGTCACAGTCCCACTCTATCATAATACCAATGGAGCCACCCTGGAAAACAGAACACAGACTGGCTCACATGCAGCTTCTAAACCAAGTTAATGAATCATGGTACATAGTCTGGCTCCACCAGGTTCACATCCCTACACTGCAGTCCTACAGTCATCACAGTCCAGTGAACATCAACACACTGACGCTCACTCAATGATGACACATATGGTAACAGTACAATGAAAATTAGCTGTTCTGCCCAAATTCCCCATTTTATCTTGAATGTGTACAGTTATTTGACCAAGAAATAGAGAAATTACTGTGACAGAAATGTACCTAAATAATGACAAAGAAGCTAGCATGTCAACATTTGGGATGCAACAATCCAACTTTTTCCTTCTCAGAACCGATTCCTCAACTTAGGCCGTCTGCTGATACGAGTGGCAATCCAACATGAGCGCTTAAAATCTTTTGGCACAATAGTCCCTTTGGCCATGATGCTGGAGATAGTGAGGCCAATCCAGCATAGAGATCTGTATATTTGATTTGGCATCAGCTTTTTACACTAGATGCCCTTCCTGACACAACCCTCTCCATGTCTCCGGGCTTGTGGACTGGCAATTTGGAACTGGCATTGGCTTGTGCGTTCCCAATGGCTGGGGAACAACCCAAGATTCAGTGTCTTTCCCCAGGACACTTTGACATGTTGACCAGAGGAGGGTGGGGATCAACCTAGCAAACATTTGATCTCCCTACTTTCCAACACTTATGATGTAGATGACATGGTGCCTGGAACATTTCTTGTCCTCTGACATACAAAAACGAATACCAAGTAAAATCTGGGTTGAAAAGTGTAATACTAACAAATGTGTCCATGTCCTGAAAGTTGTATCCAGCTCGCCTGGTGATGTCTCCCAAGTAGAAGATGGGGCAGTAGGGGTGGAGCACCTCATCATATCGGCATTTCTTCAAATAGGAGTCATCCATCGTTTGAAGGACGTTGGACCTCAGAGTTAAAAAGCACACAATAGCAGAGAGTGTATATGAATGTGCATTGAACACAGCTAGTTAGCAAGCAGTACATGGAGACATACTGATGAGTGTTGAACACTTGGACTCTTACTTTGAAAATTGGAATTTAGGAAATTTGATGAAATTCTTGATGTAGATGGTGAAGTTTTGAGCATTTGTCAGCGAAGGCCGTCTATAAAAAATGATTAGAGAAATATAGAATAGAGAAAAAACAATTGATAACTTGACTTTTTTTCGTTTCCACGTGACTGCTTCTTACTTTGGTTTGAAGGTTCTTTCAATGGGACACCAGCCGTAGATTTCACAGGAACCAGTGGAGTTTTCATCACTTCCTAAACATCGGCCACTCATAATTCCTGAGGATAAAGACAGCCTGAAGTCATCCAGCTTACCACGTGTGAAGAGACACTACATGTGGATATGGATTATGCATAATCGGTTCGAATGAGAATTCTGCAAATATTCCAAAATTTCATTTTAGTGATATTTGGCACATAGACTTGAGCAGACTAATTCTAAGGAAGGTATTACTCATATTCATTCATTTGGAAAATACCATGATGCAGAGAAAGAATTTAACCTTATTGCTTTTAGACCCATTTCTTTCTTACCGTGACCAGCCACTACCATCTTTCCCTTTTCACAGTCCTTGTCATCTCGACAGTGGCCACTCAGCACTCTGGGAGTCTGAGAGGAGGTTCAAGAAACAATCACAGAGCATTTTTTCATCCTGAATGAAAAATCTTTGAGCAGTGTGCTTGATTCTGGAAGCCCATTTTGCACAAGAGAAGAAAAAAAAATATGAAAAGTTAAGCTGAATAGAAATTAAAATATTCAGTGAGGCAAAATGTAGACTAAGTCAAAATTGTGAGACGTCAAATTCTAAATATCCTTTTGAGAATATCAGAATATATGACCATAACATAAATAGCTGTAGTTAGACAATGCATCTCTGATTGTTTACGGACAGATGTCTTTGCCCTTTTCATAACAGATGAAAACACTGTTTTAATTACCTGCCTGGCTGGATCATTGATACATGACATTTTAGGAGTGTGTCTCAGCCTCAAATGCAAACTGGTAACAGCTGAAATATATACAAGGGCAGTGTTTTATGGCTGAGTGCTTGTATGGGCTTGCTATTCTTCTTGGCTGTTGCAGTGAGTCAGGACACCAAAGGAGGCTGAGTTTACATACCAGGAATACTCTGGAAATTTTAGCCAAAGATGTAGATGTGATGAACACACACACAAACACACACACACACACACACACACACACACACACACACACACTCATAGAAAGAGACGGGAGGTGTCAGCCTTTGTTAAAGTTTAAAAGTCTTTTCTTCAGACTGAATGCTTTGTCTTGCTACAGAAATCAGGAGAGAGACAATAGATCAGCCATAGATCAGCCATAGTCCATCTTACTGTTTCTCTGCTCTTGTCCACAATACACTGATGATTCACAGCTTTCTCAACTACAGGGTGACTTCAGGGGGTTACTGCGATGTGTAAGTGTCTGTCGACTGCATCCTATGTCTTTTCCATCCTGCCATTCTAAACATTGTACAGATGTGTGGCGCTACCGGTGGCTGACTGGCTCAAGTAACCACTCATCGAGACAGATAACACACTTGTCTCGGTAGTTCACCTAAATGACAAAATATCAGATAAGAAAATCTTAGCACAGAGAAGTTTCTGTTTATTTATATTTTTCATTAAACTCAGGTCACTCCCAGCTCTTCCCTAACCTCAGTCGCACATTGCTGACTACATCTTTGAAATACAGTCAGTTGGAATAGTTTCCAGGGGATCAGATGTCAAACAGTGGAGAGTCAACACAGTAACCTTAAAGCAAACACAGTTGTCAGCTCAACAGACTGAAACTGAAAGCCAAGAGCCATTTGTCAAAGATAACACAGCATCCAACCAGCAAATCTTGATCTTCCAGCTAGCTGACACGCACTAGTCCGAAAAAAGAAAATGAGTATCTTGAGGTCAATCAAAATGACATGTCAGCCTAAAAACACAACATCTGACTGTCAACCCTTGGAGGAAGCACAGCAGAGCAGCTGTGCTATAGAAACTTAATTTCAGCCAAAGTTAAGAATCTCAGAGTCTAAAGTCAAGATTAACTTGGATGTAAATACTAAAATTGGCTGATATTTTTCTGTCAGGGGTACTTTGCAAAAAGCATGAGTTAAATTCTGTGCCACACTGCATACTAACTTGATCGTTGCTAACATTATCAAATTTGAAAATAATAATTAGCACATTAAATCTAGCACAATCATTTTGACAGCTTTACTTACAGCTGCTGAAAATACCTGTGAGTGCAGTTTTCTGAGCGCACTCTCCTCATGGAAATACTACCACACTGTCCAACATACAGTCCATGATTTACTGTTTCAATCAACTTTACAAAATCTTCTTACCTCAGCACAGTATCCCAGCTTCTGATGTGGTGTCTCTAAGAAATTGGTTACAACAAACAGAACAGCTTCACCCTGTATGTAGAGAAAACGCTGTCAATGAATCTTTCTGTTGATATTGTACCATCCTACCTGCAGACCTGTTACCCTCAAAATGCATACTGGAACAGCCACTTTCCCAACACCCGTCTGCTACATAAGCTACATAAATGCTTTTTGACTTAAACCTGATATGTGCTACCTGTGTTTTCCCTCCTTCAGCCTTCAGATTCTTCTCAGTTCTAACTTCCTGCCCATCTGCTGACAAAGACCAGAAACCTGTTTCCTGTCTTTATGCTAAGCTAAGCTAAGCCTATAGCTTCATATTCATAGCACAGACACAAGACTGGTGTCAATCATCTCATCTAACTCTCAACAAGAAATTGGAAAAACACAGAAGCATATTTCCCAAAATGTCAAACTGCTCCTCGCTGCATGAACAGCGACAGCTTTTTCACATTTTCTTCTCAAGCAGCATTGATGCACTACTTACCTCAGTTAAATCCTGTTTTATCCATTAGTTCAAGCAGACATAAGGAACAAACGCTTGAAAAAGATTTTCTTCTTAATTTTCTCGTTGGCCCAGTCGTGATCTGCTTCACATTGTTTGTTAAAGACAAAAGCACTTGAAAGATATGGCCATGCACTGACAAATGCTCTCACCTGTGGTGGGATAACATAGTCCTCTGGTCCCCACACCTGCAGACCAGACTCAGAGGTGTTGGTCAATGCGACGCCTTTCAGTTTGGTTATGACAGAACTCTGGATGGCCTCGTCTGTTTCCTGATAACCTTTCTTGCTTAAGAAAACCCATCTGAGGGTGAAAGCAGACATGTAGCAGCTCTGCCATTGTTTGCCTTAAGCATTAAGGAAAATACAGATTTCCAAATTCTGTGACATTCAGCATAAAGAACAAGTTTATCCCAATAAAGAGCAAATCTGAATGTTTCATATTTGAACAAGCAACTCAAATATAAAAAAAAGGGCTGAGAAACAAAAACAGATTTTCTGTATCAGTCAAACACTGAAGAAATAACTTTTTTTTCCTTCTACACTGACATTCAGTCCAAACAGACGATCGACAACGATGGAATGAGTTAGAGAATATTATACTCAAGTAAAAGTAATTGCATAAAACCCTATTTACTCTGAGTAAACATTACTGCAATACATTTAGGAAATTATTGGTGATGCTTCTGTTAAATTAAAGAACACCTTAAGGTGACAATTGCATGAGGCATGAAATGTTAACCCAACAAGCGGATCAGCGTCACACTACAGTCACATACACTGATGTCCAAACCGACAATACAGTACATTCAGGTAGATACTGCAGCCTGTGCACACCACTGGTTACCACTTACAAATACACAAACGCCTTCCTCTGCATTGCCATACAATTCACCAGAAAAGGATTAAATAGGTGTCACTTTAACACCTGGTCACAATATCTTGGGTGTATTGATTTGTGTCACTTATTTGCGTGCTGGCCGCATTAAATCTGTGATTGGCCAAGGCAGAGGGGACATTTTTTTAGCACTACCAAGCTACAATAATGGTAACCTGAACTTTTAATAACGCCTTGCTTAATTGTAGTGATTAATTGTGCACGGGCTGTGTGTTGCGGGTGTTTTCCCACAGTGTCAGTTGGGTGCAGAGGCGCCTCTCTGCACGTGGCGCTCCCTGAAACTCCGCTTTCCTTCCAGCGGCACAGTCACCTGCAGCTGCCCATTTCACACTTTCTTTTTTTTTTTGTTCCATTGACGCACGGTTTCTTTGTAACAGGTGCGGCTTAAAATGCAGTGAAGTACAATATAATTCCTTAAGTAAAGGTAAAACTGTTAAAAACAAAATAAATAAATAATAAAAATTAAAGAAAAACGAGTAGTGTCTTCCATCCCTGCCCATAAAAACACTGCACTGTAAGACTTAGTGTCATATTTTACTCTTATATTGACGGTATTTTATCATCATCATCTTTAATTAGATGTGGATGTATAGTCATTCACCAGATGATGCATTTAAGTTTATTTATATAAAATAAATAGCCTCACCAAAGCTTCCATTAGGGTCAGCATCACAGACTTAAACTTCTATATTAATTTCATGATTGTTTGCTCGCTTACTTCTACCACTTTGTGGAATGAGGTAATAACAGTGTAAGAAGACAGTAATTCACTTACCCTATTATGTAACCGATGATGGCTAACTGAATGAGTCTGTACAAAACTCCAACTTTCTTATTTTTGGCGACAATGAATTTTTCAGTTTTGTAGTCGAGTAAGGAGAGGACGCGTCGCTTGAAGAAGCTCCCTGCCATCCTTCAGCTGTCTGCGGAGAGCTGGATTTCAGCGCTGAACGTGCGCGGTTCATCACTAGCGTCAGATCGGCGCCAACACGTATAATATCCGGTTATGAACTTTCAAAATAAGGCAGGACTTCTTGGGACTGATCGTGACATCCGGTAGAATATTCTCTTAGATATAGCACGATGGTTTGAAGAGCCTAATTTGAAGTGAAAGGAAACCGATTATACGATTGTTTGAAAAAGAAACTTGGGCTTTGAGCGAAACATTTCGCCATTATGCAAACATGGTCAAATGACTATTAAACAAGCTGAATTTCAGCAGATAATGCTTACCATCTTTGTTTAGCATGCCAACATTTTGCACTAAGGACAAAGTAGTTAGATGTTATTTTTTCCAGGTTTGCCTAAACTACTGTACTGGACATTCATCCTGGTAATAGTGCAAAATGAAAAGTCAGGGGGCCACTAAGTGACTACAGTTCATCCTGGGGGGAATATGAATGTGTGTGTCAGAATGTATACATCCCATTGTTTCAGACATTGCATTAAAAACCACACGTCAACCTTATGGTGGCGCTAGAGGAAAAGTCAGGGGATCACCACAATCATCCAATTACATGCACTGAGCTCCACAGTTTTCTCTGCCAATGGCAATCTGCCCAACTGTGGAGATACGTACATGAAGCAGATAAGTGGTGGACTGATCGACCTACAGACAGAAGATTTTAGGGATTGCAATCCCTAAAATCTTCAAACTAAAAAAGGAGGATAAAAAGAAGCTTGAAAGTATTAAACAATTTTCTTCCTTGAGGAAATGTGAGTGTGGAATAATTAAGGCACTTGACAGATGGTTCATCCTCAAAAAGCAAAGCCCTAAACGGCTTCTCCATCTCAAGTTTACCACATTTCCCTGCTGTTACATTGGAAACTGACTGTAGCTATTCTAAAGCTGCACGCCACCAATTTTAGACTTGAAGTTCAATTTTGTCATGAGGGGTGTAGAGAGCTGAAACCATGATGTCAGGTCCGGGCTAGCCTAGCATCTGCTTCACTTGTTTTTATAATTCAGAGCGANACTCCATCTGTATTGATGAGCTTAAAAACTCTGACCTGGGCTTTTACCGCTGTGAGCGGGGAGAAGACTGTCTTCAAGTGAAACTGGTTGCTGCTGAAAGAGGTAGGAGGATTTCTTTTTGAAAGTTTGAGGGTAATGTTTTCTCACTACCGAGCAGCATCGCATGTAGAGACATCCGGTCTCTCCTTTTCCATGGTCACAAACCTCAGAGGTTAAACACATGTGACAGGACAAGTGAATGAGATAGTTTCCTGTAAGACGTTGTTTTGTAAAACCACAATGTGTCATGCAGGTATACTGAGTGGAGAGCTGCTGCTGCTGATATACATCTGTGCTGGCATAGCCATTTGCATCCTGTTGATTGTCTGTGGCTGCTGCTGCATGAAATTCATATGTAAGTATCCGCCCAGTCGAGCACACTCACTCCATACAGTTAATAGATAAAAAGTGTATGGTCTGATGTTTGGATGGATGAATGAGTGGATGGATTGGTCGGCTACTTAAATAACACCGTGTTTATTTCAGTATGGTGGAATGACAGAATGCAGGACCACACGGACAAAGCTGTGGGTGCAGGTACTGAAGATAAGCAATACTTTTACAATTAAGCATTTACATTATATCCATCTATTGCTGAATTTTACTTGGCACACAGTATTTTTTACATAAGATAACAGGAGTGCAAGGTAGGTTCTTCACAGGTTTCATTTGCTATTTATCCTACTTTTGGTAAAGGAGCACCCCCTTCTAAGGTCAAACTTTCCCCTTCTAGCTATAGGATGTCAAGGAATAAGATAGACTAAGAATAATTAACACTTACTGTATTATCATTTATTAGTCTGTTGAGCTAAATAAGCATCGCACATCTTTCCTTTGGGGGAAATGTTCATTTTGGGAAATACGTTTATTCGCTCACTTGCCAAGAGTTAGATGAGAAGATCGACACAACACTCTCTGTCCACTTAATGTGAAGATACAGCCAGGAACTGATTAGCTTAGCTTAGCAAAAAGACTGGAAACAGGGCTAAACACTTAGCCTAGCTCTCATCACATTTGCATCAAATTGTTTTGACTGTAGCGGCAACACTGTCGCCTCACAGCTAAAAGGTCTCAGGTTCGATTCCCACCTGGGGCGCTGTGGGCGCTGAGTGTGTGTCCTCCACCATGCCTTCGGTGCCTGTTGCCCCTTATCTCGAGGAACGGGGCCTTTCTGTGTGGAGTTTGTGTTCATCTGGGGGATCCTGCATAAAATGAAACCCCCCTCTAAAAAACATGCATGACCAATGGTGACGGAAAAAGAAACTGGGTCCCTGGGCGCCGGTCGGCTGGCAGCTCACCGTTGCTGGTCTGCCGCGGAGGAAGAAAGGGATCCCTGTCTTTCTTTTTCTCATTTCTCATTTCTCATAAATGGCAACAAACACCCAGCAAAATGGCTACAAAGCAACAACTGGTAGCATTTTAAATAAAAGCCAATAGTAAAAGAACTGTTTCAGGTCATTTAAAGGGAACTATGCTCTGTTTGTTTGTTAGTTGTTTGTTAAAGTGGCTAATTTAGACGACACAAATTAAGGGACAACAGTGAGGTTGACCATGTGTCTGTCCAAGGGTTATATATTGTTTGTTTAATTTGGACAAAAGATGAAATGGCTTTTTGGATTATTTGAAAACTCCAAACAGCGTCAGGCTAGCTCAGTCTGTGCCAAGTCAAGCTAACCGGCTGCTGGCTGCGGCCTTATATTTACTGAACTGATATAAGAGTGGTATCCATCTTTTCCTCCAACTATTGTCAAGATAGCAAAAAAAACATATTTCCCAAAATGTTCAGCTCTTCCTTTAAGCTGCTTCATGCAATGTCCTACTGCAGGTGCCAGTGCTCCACCTCTGGAAACGGGCAGAGTGCCAGCTGAACAGCCGAGGGGTAATCTTTAACAACACACAGACACACACACACACTTAGCTGTATAATATGTGATGCACAAGTCAATGAGGACAAGTAATATTTATGCTTGTTTTCTCAAAATGTGTTTCCTTTTCCTGCAGGACAAGACACTCTTGTTTATGGTGCGTTCACACAGCTCTTCTTCGTCTTTTGGTTGTTTATTTCCATGTTATCTATGGATTCACCTTATTAAAATGCTAATGGCATTGTATCATCACAAATGCTTTTCTTAATACTTTCTGAATTGATCCTTTTTAAATATTAGAAAATGATGACCAAGACCCAACCAACCAGCAGGGTGACCCCTCCCGAAATCATTGCAGTCCACCAGGAGTTCTTCCTGATCTGGACGGAACTCGACCCACTCAAGGCACAAGTGGGATTTATCCAAACTTGAGCCAGTTTAACTTTGAGAGGATGCAAAGTCAGAGAAGAAAACTGAGATTTCATACAGGTGCTTAATATTCGATAGAATTCCTGCAGTTTGTGTTAGTGGTGACTCTTATCATCTTATCACTCGGTCTCCTCTCACCTCTCCAGAACTCTTCAGCAGATTACGGCAAGCAAGTCTCAGTCGGCATTATTACGGTATGATAGGCATTTTCTGTTATGAAGCATGATTTCAGTGCTGGAATTTCACTTATTCATTTTATCATACAGTTAACCAAGGCGACATCAGAAGACAGCAAGCGGCACCAACTCAGGTGGAGAATCCTCACAGAGGTATTTGGATTTCCTTTGATTTGCCTTGTATCAGCATGTGAGAATCAGTAGCCTGATGCCAAAAACAAAAACCTGTTTCACCATTCACTGTTTCGTGTTGCAGCAGGTGTGGGGAAGAAGAAAGCAAGAGAAAGTAAGTGTTGACTTCATCTGTGCGCATGTTTGGCGTGAAATGATACAGTGTGCTGAACCGCTCTCCCACTTCTCCTTTGTCTCCTTCTCAGATTGTGAATACCAAAACCCGATTTACAACAGGAGCACAGACCAGCTCAACCAGCTGTAGACAACCAAGGACAGAGCTTAAACAGCTGCTCAGATGTTTTCAGCATTCTTTCAGTCATTGATTATTCATCTGACATAATTCATAGTAGCTTGATAAATGTCTCATAGTATTTGTGGCTTGTATAATTTCAGTACTGGCTTTGGGTGGCATTCATTAAATAAAGATCTTCACGTACAAAAAAGATCATCTCATCAAGTCTGTCTGAGATGTGTTTCATGCATGTGGAAAGCAAAACTGTTGAAAAACCCATCAGTACCTTTTGACTGTATAAATTACAGTCAATTAATTGTTATTATAAATTTATTCTCTCATTCACTTGCAGATAAAACACAAGCCTTTGGTGTGTTCCTCCGTTGATCATAAATGAAAATAGCAACCTTTTCACCAAACTACATTCACACCTGCAAACTGTTTAGAGTTTCTGTTTCACTTACATTTCTTTTAACTGTGGGAAGAAGATAGCATACAGGATGTGCCAACATGCACCAGAGAGGCCCCAGAAACCAGCTGATTTAAACACAGGGCCCTCATGCTGCGAGACGACAGAATTACAGAGTTTTTGACTCTCATGGGAGTTGTGCCAATTAAACCAAATGAGAAGCAGCTGCTCCACCTGTCAGACGGTCTCATCACTATCCAAAGATGAAGGCCCACAGTACAGACTTCACTTGGGTGACATTTATTTCATTACCCTTGCTTCTTTTGAGTCGTGAAGCTCCTGCTGCTTCGAAACAATTTCAAGCAACAGTCTATCACATTATGAATGATAATACACCGATTTGCCATGATGGGTTCATGTCTGTTTACATATCAAAGGTGCAATATGCTGATCTTCCTTTCACCATTTATGTTCAAGGTAAGTCAGACACTAAAATTATCCTATTGATCGTGACGCATAGCTTCCAAGTATTTGTGTTATATGTTCTTGTTTGTGTCCATATTTAAACACAGATGAACACTGTGGATATTACCAAGCCGTTGCGGTTGCAAAACAGTGCCACTACTTCCTGGGAGAAACTGAAACCTTCTTTATCTTAACAGTTGCTTCCCACGGATGTTTTGTGAGAAGACAAGTAAGCTTCACAGTCACTTGAGTGTGTTGTGTTAGTCTGTTCATCTTTATTGCAGATATATACAGTTGTCTTTTGCATGTTCTAATCTTTCTTTACCATGTTGTTCAATAGAAAAATATCACAAATCTGACTGTTGTCGTCATGGCACTTGCAGACGGGGGAAGAGTTGAAATTGTCAAGTCAATCCCTCTCACCTGTGAAAGGAACATTAAAGGTAGTGATTCAAAGTGCACAGATAAAGTTTATCACTTAGTTTATCATTAATCTCAGTGTGTTTTCTCCAGAGGGGAACAAAAATGATTATCCAGTGGTACGAAGGCATATTTTCTGCAACAAGGATGGGTTTAACATTACCATCCCTCAGAATGCCACAGTCCCACCTCTGAACATGGATGCAGTTTGGATCCCTTCAGGCCAAAGCCACAACTGTAGACCCCAAAAAAGATCCAAGGATGCTGTCACTTTCAGCTTTCCATTCACTGATTGTGGCACTCAGTCCATGGTAAATGTAAACACATTACATCAGATGGTCAGATGGTATTTTTTCAGTCTAAATATAACAGATGCCTCTTTCTTGAAGATAGCAGATGGGATTATAACCTACTGGGTCAACATTGAGGTGAAACACCATCTGCAGGGAGGCTCTATATTTCGTGAAACTCCTTTCCAGTAAGAAATTAAACTTCTCTTGCTTTGTGAAGGTAGTAGAAACTCATTTCAATTGGTGCTTCTTTTTTTTTTTTTTTTTTTTTTTTTGTAGCCTTACTGTGCGGTGCAGCTTTGCACTGGCCCAAATTACTCATCTAGGCATTGCAGTTCAGGAAGAAAAGTCCCTGTCAGCACTGAAGAGTGAGGGACTGCTGAGGACTGAAATGAGGTTTGCTAAAGGTCAAGTATTTTTTTGTTGTTGTTTTAGCTGCATTTCATTCCTAATTTTGAATAATACTGTTATTGTCCCTGAAAATCAATTCAATTATGTGTTTGTATGTATGTTTTTATCCAACAAAACATCCATAGACAGGACCATCAAGATTTACTGATACATTACGCGAAAATGAATGAATCGCTTTAATTTTGAAGGGCCAAACAAGAAGCTTTAAACCATCTATAACAATTACAAATTATTTTCCTAAACTTTTCCACACAGATTCCAGTTACAGGTCATTCTATTCCTCTGGTGACCCTCCAGCAGTGACTGAGCTTGGCCAGCCTGTGTATGTGGAGGTGTTTGTTCTCAAACATGAGGACGAAGATTTGACACTGCTGCTGGAGGACTGCTGGGCCACACCAACTAAAAATCCACATGACCCACAAAGATGGAACCTGCTTGTCAAAGGGTGAATTCACATGAAATGGACACTTTACCATTTTTAGAAACATAAGCTCGTTTTACATGTGAACATGTTTACCTGTGCTTTGATCAGCTAAAGGTCATCTTTGTGTCCAATCAAGATGTCCTTTCAGTGGTGACAGCCACAGAACTATCGTGTTGCCAGTTGTCTCCAGTAAGGAGCTGAAGCATCCGTCTCTTCATCGGTGGTTTGTGGTCAAGCTGTTCTCATTTGTTAGGCCCCCAACATTTGAAAATCTGGTATGCAAAAAGATTGTTTTTAAATGAGTTGTATGTATTTTTTAGACGTGTTTATTTTTTGAAAATGAGATGTTCTCCTGCAGGTATATTTCCACTGTGAAATAGAGATCTGTAAAGGACCACACTGCTCACAGTCCTGTAGCAATGGTGAGTGGAGTTGCGGATGCATCCTTTATGAATCTGTCTTGGTTTATTGATTTATGGGCTTGTTTGCATGTAACACTGTGATGATGTTTTTCAGGAAGGCGGCAATCAAGAAGAATCACACCAGCGCCAGGACAACGGATTCTCTATAGCGTTGTCTCTAGTGGACCTCTTCTTTATCTACTGTAATTACCAGACAAAAGAACTGCCATCTCAAGTCATATTTGGAAGCAACTGTCCATGATTTGTAATGAAAATAAACTTGTCTATAATGGCCTTAAATAGGCAGATTTTACATAAAGTAGCCTGGGTGAAATAACATTATAGCTCGTTATTAAAGTTGGGTGTGCATCTGTTGCCATGCACAAACCAGTGGCCTTTTCCAAGAAGTATAGGTTTTCTGAGTTGTATCTATATCTGAGCTTTATCAACATAATTATATCTTTACTCGGTACAACCTTGAGCAGGGTTTGGTTTTAATTTAGCAAAGGTATCCAGATAACTGTTATGTATAAAATGCACAATTGTCACCATAGACCATTTACTCACATCACCTGCAGCAGGTTATTTTGGTCTTAGTATTTGATGATGGTTATATAGAATGGGAGAAGACTTGCTTTTTTTGTGATGATAGTGGTTATGCAGATTGATGATGGTGATGTATGATTTGATGGCCACGAAATAAAAAAAAAA